>PVJO010008693.1:0-73799 GCA_004026905.1 Hystrix cristata | reverse complement strand
GATCTTCATCACCACAGCGCGCCAGTCCCTCATTGCTCCACATCCTCACACCGGCCTGGCCTGAGTCCAGTGGCAGCTGGGAGGGCGAGGGGAGGGGACAGTGAGCAAGGTTAGTGCCCCACCTCATATCGCCCTCCCCGATGTCTGCCCTGCGGCCAGCCGAGCCCACTCTCGCTCAGCCAGCTGTTTGAGACCCTGTGTTATGTCCAGAGGTGGACTGTGACCTGCTGTCCCGCTAGAAAATATATTTCCTGGCGATCATAAACCCAGCTACAGTAAAGAATGAAAGAAACCGAGTTTAAATTAAGAGAAGACAATTTATTTAAAAGTGGTGAAAAGGGGGAAAAGGAGACAATAGATAGCTACTTGACAAGTAGGGAGCATTCGAAAGTGAAATACTCCTGGGCCTTTCGTTGTAGCCTCTTTTTATTGAGGTTTTTCCCTTGGGTCGGCCCTTGGAATCTGATTGGCTCTTGGGCTTGTCTGTCACCTCTGCCCTGATTTCCAAACTTATGGGCGGGTACCTTAGGGCTAATTAAAGAGTCAAAAGGGAGAGTTTGCTTTCTGTATGTTAATCAGATTACCTGGGGCCTTCTGGAGTTAGTCTCTTTGCCTTTATCTCTGTTGGAATGTAGCTGCTTTTCTGTTTAATGTCTGAGGAGGCCTTCACCCTATCTTTTCCCTACCTAGGGGACCCCTGTCCCTACACCTGTCCCACCAGCTCCGGTTGCCAAGCGCTGGGCGCTGACCCTCCTCACAGAAGCACCTGGCAGTGGCGGGCGGAGAGACCACCGGTCCCAGCAAGGTAAGCGCTTGACCCTGGGGACAGCTGGGCCAGGCAGAGGCAGCCAGAGCAGCCAGATGTTCGGCGCTGTCCCGCAGCCGGAGACCAGCTGCCTGGGGGACTGCTGGCCACAGCTCAGGGCGCCCAGCACTATAGGGAGGAAACATCAAGGCCGGAGTGGACCAGCTCAGTGCGGACCACCCGCCAGGCTTCGTGCCAGATGGAGCTGACCAGTCCTTCTAGTGCTTCCAGACAGCCCATCACGGATCACCCCGATCCCCAACTTCCCCCTGGGGGCCGTCACAGTGTGTTTCTTTCCTTCCCTCTGCTCTTACGTGGTGTACGAAATCAATCTCCAACTCGGGCAGAGGCTTCCCCTTGTCTGACAACTCGGCAGCCAGCACCGGGACTCCCCTAGCTCACAAGAGGCCAACGAGGCGCCGAGTCAAATAAGCAGCATAATCCTGCTTCCTTCGGGCTGGGGACCCGGCAGTGGGGACAGGCGCTCCAAGTGTCTGTTCCAAGGTCACCACCTGTGGCCTCCATCTGGGGAATGTTTGATCTGCAGCGTCCGGTGCCTGTGCAGACGATGACTTGTTCAGGTGAACCCCAGATAGCAGAGGTTGATCTTGCTCATCTACACATAAATGTCTGTGTTTGGGGACAACATGGGGACAGCGCTCAGGTACAGATGTGTTCATTCACTTTCAAGTTCCTGCCACCTAACAGAGAATACTTTCCTGTCCACACAAATTTCACAGCTTTATTATGGTAGACATGGCCCACCTGGCATTTCCTTCACCAGCATCCATGCAGGCTGTGTCCACTCAGGTTATGCCTGCAGCCCGTCATGGGGCTGACCATGGGGAGGACTCAGACACAGGCCCTGCCTGGGGGCCTCTGCAAGCAGGAGGGCAGGTGTGTGAGAAGATGGGCAGCACACCTAGAGCAGAGTGGCTGGTAATCCCGGCAGACATCCTGGAGGAGGCGGCTTCGGGGCTGAGTTTCCAAGAAATTTTTCCTGAAGAGAAGAGGCAGAAGGCACCAGCCCTCCATCCCCAAGTTCCCAAGAGGCAGGAGCCTTATTAATGACCACAGAAGCGTGTGCTTCTGCTTTGGATGGTCCTGCAGCAGAAAGATATTTGGCTAAGAAGAGAGAGAGGCCTCCTCCAAAATCCCGATCAGAAACTGCTGGGCCTTCAACCTCAAGTGTCTGGCTTGCAATTCCCCACTGGAAAGGACAGCAGGAGTTGCTGTGGGGTAGGGACAGAGATCACTGGGTCCAGCTCCACAAGGGAGGATGTGGCCTGCTCTCCCACTTCCTCTATGGGCTCCCTCGGGCTCCCACAACTCAGAAGGGGACTGAGGGGCCCCGGGATCAGGGTGCCAGGCACAGGCCCTGGGAAAGGCAGCTAAACTCTGACAGTCGCATTCCAAACCAGTCTGTGGAAGCACAAGTTCCTTCCCGCAGACTAACAGCCACACGATGTCACACACACACACACACACACACACACACTAAGGAGCCTTCAACATCACTTACAGTGTTAGATCCGGAGGGCAGCAAGGCAGGAGGCAGAGCCTAGGCCAGCACTGGTGGCAACAGGAAAGGGCTGTTTTCCCAGGCCCCTGCCAGGGCCAAGTGGCGAGAGGGCAGGGTCTCGGCGAGCCAGCAGCACGGGGAGCCTGCCCATCCCCACCTCACCGATAAGGACGTTAAGCTTAGGAAGCCAAACAAGTCACCCTGAGAGCCCAAGACTTGTACAGAGCAGAGCTGCCCTTTGGCCTTCGGCCTCCATGTCAAGCCCCATCAGATCTGTGTTGCTGCCCAATTCCATCCCTTTTCTTCGCGCCCTTCTCTCTTCCTTTGAGGCCTACTGTCTCCCAGTGGCTACTGGGGTGGGTGAACGCCACAGGAGCAGAGAAATAACTCCCATCTCACTCAGGCCCCAGCACGGCCCAGAGAGGTGGTCTGGGGAGAGAACAAGGGCACAGACTAAAGAACTAGGCTTCCGGTAAATGCACAACTCCTATACCCATTTGCTGTGTGACCTTAGGCCATGACTCAACCTCTCTGGGCTTTGGTGTCTTCAACTACCTAAGAGAAGTTGTGCTCGGAGCCCTTCACAGAGAATCAAACCTGGTTGTCCTCAAGCTGTGGCTGTCAGAACCGGCCTTGCCTGGGCACAGAATTGGTGGTGCCTCTACAACCTGCCAAGACCCCCGCCTCCAAGGAGGACTCTTCTTCCTACCTGATTTGGGTCCAATTAGGGGCATAACAGGTCTCTGCCAGGCATGGCTGGGGCTCTGCTTCTGGTGCCCGTGAGCCCTGGAGTGGGTACAGGGGAACTAAAGTGGGGATACCTGCCCGGTTCCACTGGTGCAGCCTCATCTGCCTGAGTCTCAAGGGCCTCCTGACCCACAGCCACCGTGAGGGGCATGTCCTCAGCCTGCCAAGTCCTAGGAAGGCAAGCATCAAAGTCCATGCCAGGGGCATTTCATGGCCCCATCTCCCATCCAATAAGGCAAAGGCAGAAGGATAGGGACCTTCAGGCCTGGGCAGCCACGATGCTCGGTGACTCTGGGACCTCCCGGCTGTCCTCACAGCTCCCTGTCCGCCCCTCCTCTGAGGGGCTGCTGGGCTCACAGCCCTCACAGGATGCTAGAGCTGACTGCCCATGAGTAGCCAGGGAAGGGCCTAGGGTCCCTGACCTTCCCTGCCCAGGGTCCCCAGGAACTCCTGGGGGTCACTTCAGCCCCAGAGCTCCCTGGGACTCTGTCTGGAGTCACACCCTTGACCCTCCCCCTCTCCTGCTTCCTCTTCTGGTGTCTGCCAAGGTATCTCCTTAATCGACCACTCACATGCAAAACCTTGCCTCAGTTCTGCTTCTAGGAAACCATTTCCCAATGCTTTTGCTGGTAAAAAAGGTTTTTAAATTTTTGAGACAGGGTCTTGCTAAATTGCTAGTTTAATTGGGCTGGGCTTGAACATGCAACCCTCCTGCCTCGGCCGCCCAGCGTGTCGGGATTACAGGCTTGCACAGCTATACTTGGCTCAGCAATTTATTTCAAAGAGAAAAGACCGGCTCTACTTCACAGGGTGGGAGTGGTCAGTGAGAAGAGCTCACAGCCCTGAGGGGCTGGGTGCTGAGGGTTTTCACCCTCAGGGTTTGGGGTGCAGTTGAGGTTTGGTCTGAGGTGTGTCTCCCGCCAATGTGCAGTTTGACTCAGCGCCCCCACATCATGGAGTAACTGTTCCGGCATCCAAACCCTAACGGGGTGTGGTCAAATCTGCATAGTCAATGACATGGTAATTAGGGTTGTGGTTGCCAAGGGTTGGAGAGGTTGCCTGGGCTTATTGTGTATAAGCCCAGGTACCTGGTTACCTATTCCCATTGGTCCTAGGCTAAGGTATGACTCAGAAGGTGTATCTAGTCCCAGAAAGCAGCTCTGAGGAGGGTGGCCCCTCCTGCTTTCCCAATGTGTCCATAGCTGCAACCTGACTCACTGATGTGGCAAGAGTGGAGACTTGTGGGAGAGGAGAAGGGAGCGAAGCAGGGAGAGGAGCAGGAGGCTGAGGAGCTCAGTGGGGGTAGGAAGCTGGATGAGGCCTGGAGCTCTATTAGCTGTTGCTGGACAAAATACCTGACCAGGGCAATTTAAATGAGGACAGGCATATTTAGGCTCATGGTTTCAGAGGTTTCATCCATAATCGGCTGGTCCAATTGCTGTAGGTCCAGGGCAAGGAACAGCACGTGGCAGAAGGGCATGGTGGGCAAAGCTGCTCATATCATGGTGGCCAGGAAGTAGGGTGAGGGAGTAGGAGCCAGAGAGGGAAGGACCAGCTACAAGACAGTCTCCAAGACTGCAAAAAAAAAAAAGTATAGTCCCTATTTTGGGGGCAGGGGATTTAGCTCAGTGATTAGAGCCCTGAGTTTGATCCCCAGCATAAAAAAAAAAAAAGAAAGAAAAAGAAAAAGAAAGAAGGTACGGTCCAAATCCACATCTTCATGATCCTTTCCCTTCAACTAGGTGCCACCTCATTTCCATCATCTCCTCAAATGCCATCAAATTATAAATCCACCAAAAATGGACTAACCCAGCCAGGCATGCTGGGGCATACCTATAATCCTAGCATTCTGGGAGGCTGAAGTAGGAGACTATCAAGGCCAGCAGGGGCAATTTAGTGACTTAGAGAGACCACGTCTCAAAATTAAAAAATAAAAGAGGGGCTGGGGATATAGCTCAGAACCTAGCTCAGTCTAGGTTCAATACCCAGTGCAAAAAAAAAAAAAATTAATTCATTGATGAATTCAGAGCCTTCAAGATCCACGTACTCCAAAAGCCCATTGTTGGCAAATAAGCTTTCAACCAGATGGGCCTTTTGGGAATATTTTAGAGCACAGTGTCTCTCCCTGCTTCATGCTGCCTCTGCAACCTTCGTGAGACCAAAGTAGCTTCCTTCCTCCAGGCTCCACCTGATAGCACCAGGCCTCCCTTCCCTGGCAGGGGACAGGGTCAGGATGGGATGTCCGTCACACAGGGACATCTTTGAGCTCATGGACACAGCCTGCTCAGAAGCACCCAACTAAAGACTGCAGCTTTGCAGCTCCGGAAATAGCTTTGGATCACAGCCCAGGCAGCTCCAAGAACAGACAGGGGCAAGATGCAAAAAGAGATCTTGAGGGCTGGGGATTTAACTCAGTGGTTAAAGTGCTTGCCTTGCAGGCACAAGGACCTGAGTTCGATTCCCAGTGCCAAAAAAAAAAAAAAAAAAAAAAAAAAAAAAAAAAAAAAAGAGATCTTGATTTATGTTGTCTGTCTATATTTTGATACAGTTTGCCTTTATTCAAAGATAATGTATACAGTTATACAATATCAAGTTAATGTTATTCATATATAAAAGCATAAAATATTAACATTATATAAATATATTTTAAAACTCAGAGCAAAACACTTCTAAGATTTTAAAATAGCAATTTGTGGTACATTTACATAGTTTTATAATGTTTTAAAGAAAATTCTTATCATCTGCACATACTAGCTATTTACAATATAATTCTTTAGTATTTTTATTTCATCCCATATTCCCTTATGATGCAAGATTTTCTTGCCGTGTGGGTTTCTATTACGTTGAAACAACAAACAGATTTTAATAAGACCATGAATGATTACTGAAGTTATTTAGTTAGATTGTACATTTTAGTTATTTCAATAACCTTTCAAATAAATTATACTTTATAGATCTGACAGAAAAAGAGCAATTTTAAAAATTTTTCACAATTTTCTACATTTGTAATGTTCAAGTTCTAGCCTAGATCACCTACGGCAAATAGAGCTTTCAATGGCACAAACAGCCTGCTGCATCGTGGGCACCATAGATTAGCCACCACTGACCTAGATGGTATTTTTGGTTATTAATTAGCATTTTCTTGCTGATGAGATTGAATCACAGTATTCAAATGCCTATTTACTTTAATCAATGCTTCTTTTCTTCATGGATTACTAATATTTCAATTTAATATTAGAATAATATGACACCTTTATGTTCCCAAGTAATTCTGTCTCCTTTTCAAATGTTACAGGTAGTTTTGATTAATTAATTTATTTTATAAAATGCATTATGCCAGGCATGGATGCGCATGCTTATAATCCCAGCACTCAGGAGGCTGAGGCAAGAGGATTGTGGTGAGTTGGAGTCCAACCTGGGCTACATAGTTAGTTCAAGGTCAGCCTGGACTACATAGCAAGACTCTGTCTCAAAAAAAGCATTACATTTCTTTTTAATATTACACTTGACTGGACAAAAATGTCCAGAACACACTAAGCATAACGTACTGAACTTACTAAATTTGTCACTGAACCAGGAAATTATTTTTATCAATCACTCTCTGTAGTTACTGTATATGTTCTTCTTCTCTTCCACCTAGTTGCCACCGTCTCCAGAGGTGATGGCTGTAAGAAAAAAGAACTTAAAGTGGTCAATTTTTAAAATGAAATCGTTAAATTCTGAGTGGAAAGCGACTGTCAATTTTCTAACTGCCTGACGAAGTTCAGGGCTGCCAAGGGTCTCTGGTAGGTGGGACCTTGAGGGAAGGACAAAAATAGTGAGAGAGCTTTGGTGGAAGGCAGGCTTGAGCGGGGACAGGGAGAACGGCGTATTCTACACAAAGCTAAGCAAAAGGAGCAATGTAATTAATTGCAAGGCCAAGTGAAAGCTCTACACAGGAACTTCCGCTTCCCAGAAAGTCCCGGGTCACCGCCCCTCTGGTGACTGTCGCTTCAGTCTGTTCCCATCCCCCTCCCCCTGGCACACAGGCTGCGAGTCTGATGACTCAGGAAACTTTGGGTTCCTCTGTTCCTGCCCCGAGGCCATTGGCCACAGTTCATTCTTCTGGTTTGGACAGTGAACACATTTCTCACAAGGCCTATTCTGCATCACGCTTTTCTCAATGTAGGGACAGGGGTCCCCATAGGTAGGGAAAAACAGGGTAAAGGCCTCGTTGGACGTTATTAAAAATTAATAGACAATTTTGACCTCTATAGCCAGACTCTAAAAGCCAGATAGCTATAATCAAATAGAAACATAAAGGCAGCTACATTCCGACAGTTAGAGACAAAGGCAAAGAGAATGGTTCCAAGAAGGCCCCAGATAGTCTAATCAACATAAAGAAAACAAAACTCTCCCTTTTGATTCTTACATCCACATAACCTGGGCCTAAACCACCCGCCCATAAGCCTGCCCTCTGCCAAAACACAAAGGTCGCAGGGCTGGGAGAAATGGAGGCAGAGGTGACAGACAAGCCCAAGAGCCAATCAGACTCCAAGGGCCGACCCAAAGGCGAAAACCTCAATATAAAGGGGCTACAAGGAAAGGCCCACGAGTATTTCGCTTTCCAATGCGCCCTACTCATTAAGCAGCTGTCTATCTTCTTGCTCTTCCCGCTTTTCACCACCTTGAATAAACCGTCTGCTCTTAGTTTAAACTCGGTTTCTTTAATTCTTCACCGTAGTTGGGTTTCCCCTCGCAGGGAAGTATATTTTCTAGCAGGACAGCAGCTCACAGTCTGGACTTAGCATCATGAACTTGCTTTCTAAATAGATGCCGGTAGATAAATATTGTGCCATGTAGTTTTGCTTGTTTTCAAGAAATATAAACTATTCAACAGTGTTCAGTATTCTGTGATTCGTTTTTCACCTTTCAACGCTGCATTTCTAAACTTCATTTCTGTCGCAACTGCTGTGATTAACCCGGTTTTCCCCGGTGCTAACCGCCTCCTCTCCATGAGTGTCCTCGGCGACCCGCCCACCCCCACCCCGCGCGACTCCCCGCCGCAACCCGCCAGGTCCCGCACGCCCCTCCCGACCTCCCTCCCGGTTGCCGGGAGCCCAGCTAGGAGTCTCAGCGCAGAGCGTAGAGCGAGCCGCCGCCCCGCCCCCCGCAGGAGGCGCCTGCGCAGAACGTTCCTCCGGGCGGGCTCCTGCGGGGGGCGGAGCCAGGAGTCGGCGGCGCGCTGCTGCGAGGGGCGGAGCCAGGAGTCGGCGGCGCGCTGCTGCGAGGGGCGGAGCCAGGAGCCGGCGGCGCGCTGCTGCGAGGGGCGGAGCCAGGAGTGAGCGGCGGGCGCGCGGGGCTTCCGGCGCTCCTTCCTGTTGCCTGCCGGCGCCATGGCGGGTTCTGCGGGCATGAGGGGAAGCGCATGTGTTATGGACTGTCTGGCAAACAACCCGAGTGTGTTTCTGCTGGGTCCAGAGGTGGACAGCTCACCGAGCCATGTCACCCGCCTCACTGCTCTGTTGAGAACGCTGCTCTCAGCGATCCCAAACCCCGCTCCAGTAGAGAACTAAAATAGGCAAAGCTTACTACAACAAAAGGCCGTTTATTTGGGATAAAGATGCAAGAGAAAGACGATAGACAGCGACCATCAGGTGGCGCGGGGCTTCGGAGGTGAGAGCCCCTGAGCGCTCCTGCCCGGCTCCTGTTGTAGAGTCTGCCCATCCCCCAGGTGGGTACTTGGGGATGTCTGTCTTTGATCCTAACTAGGCCTTCTGGCCATTTGGCTTCTTCCTGCTTCTTTGTAATGAATAAATGAAGGGGGAGGGCCTACTAGGAAGGCAGCTTCCTCAATAAAGTATGTGTGTATCTGGTATAACAGTGGGTATATTTTATATATTAAATAAGAGTCTTTAAGTGACTGTCTCTTATCACCCTTCTGTTGTCAGGTCTGTAAGGAAAAACTGGACTTCCTGGGAATTGTGTTGGCTTGCATGTCTTCCCAATTACCCTAACTGCTGCAGAGTCCACCTGCGAAGGCAGAGGCTGCTTTTCGTGAGTTTCCTTACTGATCTTAACAAAGCTCAGTGAGGTCTTTATCTTATATTCCCCCCATTGAGCTCCTGCGCCTATTGAGAAAAAAACGTATGTTTCATACTAGATTCCGTTAATTCTCTTTTGTATTTTTTTCCTTAGTACAATTGATTTCTTTATGTAACTGAATATCTTATGTACACTAATTTCATTCTATTTTCATCTGTGGACAGTAGTTAAGTGACACAGGAACTCGAGACAATCAGCATTCTCAGATTGTATAGTTACCTTCACACGCTTGGTTCCATTCACAGATTTTTTTAGTTACGCAGAGAGTTTTGTCAAGACAACCAGAAATTATCAGATTCAGCAGGACTTCTTCATTACTAAATTTATAACAAAGTATATAAATAAAGCTTCAAAATAAAGCTGCTAATAAAGCTTGCTATTTTGCACTTAAAAATACAACTACGGTGTAGACCACAATATTTTTGATGGCTGGTCAGGATGCATCCTGTATAGAGTAATTGATGCATGAAGTTTCAGAGTAATTTTATAACGTGGATAGTGAGAATTAACTAAGAGCCAGAAACATAGTGCAATACTTTATAATTAACCACCACTGACTGGTGCCACTAACCACACACAATGCGGAGCACCTGCAGCTGGAGCGATCCCTCCCATGGGGAGCAGAGAGTCATGTTCACTGAGCGAGACTCACACTGGCCAAGTCTGGTGTTATCAAAATTTTGCTATGCATCTTGCCTTTATCTTTAAAAATAAAACATTTTAAGGAATCTATGATTAGTGTGCAAAAGCGGGTACATGTTTAATGAGCTTGGACAAAAGCGTTCATTTATGAAACCATCGCCCCCATCAAGGCCATGAGCCAATATCACTTCCCTAAATTTCCTTGTTACCTGCTTTAATGTTAATTTTTTTGGAGTAATAAGAACACCTAACAAGTTGGGCTTTCTTCGCAACTTTTAGGTCTGCAGTGCAGTATTAGTAACTCTAGACACTGAGCTGTACAGTGATCTCCAGCATATTTTTATGTACATTGTTCAAACTTTGTACCCTTTGACCATCGCCTTCTGTGTTTTTCCTCACCTCAGCCCCTGGCAACCACCATTCATGTTCTGCTTCTGTTTGACTATTTTAGGTAACACAAATAAATGAAATCCTCCAGTGTTTGTCCTTCTGCCTCTGGTTTATTTCATCTAGCATAATGTCCTCCAGATCTATCCATGTTCCCCCAAATTACAGGCTCTCCCTTTTTTTAAGGCTGCATGGTATCATCTAGCATAATGTCCTCCAGATCTATCCGTGTTTTCCCAAATGACAGGCTCTCCCTTTTTTTAAGGCTGGATGGTATGTCATAGAATGGATGTACCATATTTTCTCTATCCATTCATCCACTTACGGACATTTAAGTTGTTTCCATGTCTTGGATGTTGTTAACAATTCAAAAGTGACTATGAGAGTGAAGATATCTCTCTGAGATACTGATTCAGTTCCTCTATGAAAACTTCCAAAAGTGAGATTACTGGATCACATGATAGTCCTATTTTTTATTATTTGACTAACTCTACTCTGTTTTCCACTTTGGCTGTAACAGTTTACATGCCCATTAATGGTGTGCTGGGGCTATCTTTACTCCACAGCCTGACGAACACCTATTGTCTTTCATTATCTTTATAATATTCATTCTGGATGATATCTCATTGTCATTTTGATTTGCATTCTTATAGTGAGCAATGACACTGAGCACTTTTTCTCATATCTGTTGAATATTTCTGTCTTCTTTTGAGAAATCCCTGTTCAGGTCCTTTGCCCATTATTAAATTTTTTTTTGTTAGTTTCATTTTACCATTGAGTTGTATGAGTTCCTTATATATTATGCACATTTTTATTTGTTTGTTTTTGGTACTGGGGATCAAACTCAGGGCCTTGTGCTTGCTAGGCAAGCTCTCTAACCACTGAGCTAAATCCCCAGCCCTATATTATGCATATTATCTCCTTATCAGTATATACTTTTACAAACATTTTCTCCTATTACATGTTTTGAGTTTTCCTTCTGTTTGTTGTACCTGAACTGTGAGGAAAAGTTGTAGTTGGTATAGTCCCGTTTGTTCATTTATGTTTTCTGTGCTTTTGGGGTTATATCCAGAGAATCATCTCCAAGATCAGTGTCAAGGGACTTTTCCCATGTTTTCTTGGAGTTCTGTTTTTTTTCAGTTTTTGGATGAAAAGCCTGTTTAGTCTGACATAAACGAAGCCACCCCTGCTCTCTGTTGGTTACCATTGACATGGAATATCTTTTCCTCTCTATTTTAGGCCTATATCTGTCATTAATGCTAAAGTAGAGTCTTAGGTAGAAAGCATGTAGTTGGATTTGGTTTTTAATAATCCATTCAGCCACTCTGTTCTTTTTATTGGAATAACAATCCATTTACAGTTTTGTTTTTTTTTTTTTCCTAGGAATGATGTGCTGGGGATGGAAGCCAGGTCCTGTGCATGCAAGGTAAATGATCCCTCACTGAGCTACATCCCTGGCCCTCCATGTGTGGGTAAGATAAACATTTAAAGTGATTATCCATAGATATAAGGACTTCCTACTGATATTATGCTAATCATTTTCACTACTTATTGGAACCTTCCACACTACATTTTGTGTCATGATATAGTGGCTTTCTTTGATATTTTTCTTTGTCTTTTATGTATCGACTACAAGCTTGTTTCTGGAACACTTGTCACTCTGCCTGTGTTAGGTTGTTGTAGTTTTCCATTGACTTTAATGACAGGGCATGGTAATAGGAGGGATCTCCTGCACTCCAAGTATATTCTTCCTTTCCTCCACTGTGGAGTAGAAGTCCAATTTCCCCTTGATAGTCTGGGTCAATCACCCGTGACAACACTGTGACTCCCTTTTCAGCTTGTTTCCTCAGAGGCATAAGGAGACCAAAATGACCGGGGGGAAGTCTTATGTACCAGTTCAGGGGTATCATTGTTGTGCTCCCTGGTACAAGCCTTCCCCTTTTTGGAACTAAGACTTCTAAGCCAGCAGAACATACGGTCCCCGGAACAGGAAGCAGACATGTTGGTACTGGGTCACTGGGGGTGATGGTGAGCGGTACCATTCCCACTTCCACCCCTTGATTCCGGGACCCGTGAATCCTGGCTATGGGAGACACAGTGCCATACAGTGGACGCTGATTCAAGGCATATACAGCCTTTTGAAGAACCTTGCCCCAGCCCTGCAAGCTACTGCCACCCAGCTGGCGCTGTAACTGTGTCTTCAGAAGACCCTTCCACCTTTCTGTCAATCCAGCTGCTTCTGGGTGGTGAGGAACATGGTAAGACCAGTGAATTCCGTGATCATGAGCCCATTGCTCACTTCTTTGGCTGTAAAATGTATTCCTTGGTCAGAGGCAGTGCTGTGTGGAATTCCATGATGATGGATGAGGCATTCTGTGAGTCTGCGAAAGGTAGTTTTGGCAGAAGTGATACATGCAGGGAAGGCAAATACATATCCAGAATCAGTGTCTATGCCAGTAAGGACAAAGTGCTGTCAATAGCTGCATACCAAGTACCAGGAGATATGTTAATCTGCTCAAGCAAGGATACCACATCTGGTAAGCAGCTGCAATCGGAGTCACCACTTGATTCAGTTTACGGAAATCTACCATCATTCTCCAAGACCCACCTGTCTTCTGCCCAGGCCAAATGGGAGAATTAAATGGGGATGTGGTGGAAACCACCACCCCTGCATCCTTCAAGTCCTTAATAGTGGCACTAATCTCTAAAATCCCTCCAGGGATGCGATACTGTTTTTGGTTTACTATTTTACCAGGCAAAGGCAACTCTAATGGCTTCCATTTGGCCTTCCCAACCATAATAGCCCTCACACTACAGGTTAAGGATCTAGTGTGAGGATTTTGCCAAGTATTAAGTATATCTGTCCTAATTATGCACACTGGAACAGGGGAGATGACGACAGGGTGAATTCGAGGGCCTATTGGACCCACTGTGAGTCGGACCTTTGCTAAAACTCCATTGATCACCTGACCTCCATAGGCCCCTACTCTTACTGGAGGACCAGAATGATGTTTTGGATCCCCTGGAATCAGTGTTAATTCAGAGTCAGTGTCCAGAAATGTCTGGTCATTTCCCTTCCCCCAGTGTACAATCACTCGGGCAAAAGGCCTTAGGTGCCTTTGGGGAAGAATGGGAAAAAGATTAACTGTATAAATTTTTGGTGCACAGGCGTCCTTCCCCAAGGAGACCAGGCCTCCTCTTCTTTCAAGGGGTTCCGGGTCTGTAAACTGGCTCAAATCTGGGAACAGGTTGAGATGTCGTGATACCCTGTTATTACAATTTGAAGTAGGTTTCCATTCATTTGCCCTTGAATTTTTTCAATTATATAAATCTTGTAAAAATTTTGTGGGCTTCCTGACTATTTCACTTATGGGAACACCATGGCTAATCAGCCAATGCAATAGGTCTACACGGGTCAGGCCATTCTGATTGTCATTCCGCTCTTGCTGTCTATTATGGTAAGTGCGTGCACCCTGCCTTTGGTGATTAAGTGCTGCCACTTGACGCTTGCCACTCTGAGAACTGATCAAACCCATCGTCCTCAAATTTCCCAGTTGAGTGACCATGGTCCCCACTGTAAGGTCTGGCATACAGAGAAGAGCAATGACAGGGCTCTTTAGGGATGCTGGTGCTCCCCTCACAAATCTCTTCCTCAAGGTGTTAGTGAAGGGTATATTTTCTGGATCATCCCAGGGTGACGAATTAGGTTTAACATGACAGATCCACTCCAGCATTCCCATTTCCCTGAGTCTCTGAAAATCCCCTCATCAATGGGGAACCAAAGAATGTCAGACATTTCTAACTCATTCGCAGTGCGCCATCTTTTGATCTATATTTCTTCCAACCAGCCAAATAAACTATTAACACCTTTCTTTACTCCACGAACTGCAACATTAAATTCAGAATCTCTGCTTAAGGAGCCCATATATTTTATAGTTATGAGTCTGTTTTAAGCTGATAACAACTTAAATCACATATAAAATTTCTGCACTTATATTCTTCCTTCCACTTTTTGTGCTACTGATGTGAAAATATACATCTGGAAGAGTCTAGAGTAAGATTCTAGAGTCTGAATTTTGAGCAATATTTTAGCTGGCTTCTTGTTTTACTTCTGTTTTAGGTGGTTCCTCCTGAGAACTAAGACTTGTGGATGGAAGCAACTACTCTGTTGGGAGAATAGAATCGAAAATCCAAGCACGGTGAGGGCCATTGGACACTATAACCGGGACAAGGCTGTTGCTCCTGAGTGTAAAAGCAGGTGGGTTACAGAAAGGAACGTCATTTCACTGGTTGTCCCACTTGGTACAATATGGCTTGATGCTATTTCCTGCTCTGAAAAGGGATCTTCTCTTGGGAACTGCAGATATCCTGGATAGGAAAATCATAATTGTTTTTATCAAAAGGATGTATGTGGGCAGCCATGGTGGTATGTACCCATCATCCCAGCATTTTGGAAGGTTGAAGCAGGAGGATTATAATTTTGAGCCCAGCCTGGGGAACCTAGTGACTTGGTGAGACTCTGTCTCAAAAATAATAAAATAAAAAGGTTGGGGGATGCAGGTTCGTGTAAAGACTTTGGGTTCATTTTTCAGTACTGCTAAAAAGTGTTTAAGTTTCCCTTAGGTAAGACCTATGTCTGTATGTTTATAGCAGATAAAGTGCTTCTCTTTGAAAAGCAGAACCAAGCCCTGAAGAAATTCGAAATGTAAGAATTGATACTCTTAATTTTTTTGCATGTTTTCTATTTTTGCTTGTTTTCTACTGTATTAAATTGGAAATACCCCTTGAGAGCTTGTGACTTCTGACATTCAGTTAATTCTGATAAGTGCAAAAAATGTGCAATCTAGTCAAAATTACTGTGAGTATATACCCATGTATAGTTTATATTACTATTCAGTATTATTTTACTCTGTACTCTAATTACTTCATATATTCATAGATATACAACAATATTCCTTATAATATTTTGCTTAAGTTTGTTTTAGCACTTCCTTTCATGAACATAAACTATTTTTGACCAGTATTTATCTAAAAATGTATGACTATGCTAATTGCTTTATGCCTTGTGCTAGCAAAATTTTTGTCTGCAAGCCATTTGTTTTCCTGTTTTGGCTTCTCCACAATAAGCATGTTTCCCCCAGCTATTTATTTACACTTTGTATGGTTGCAAATTAATGTATTCCCTTATATTTGTTACATATCACCATTCTGCATTTAGAGATAAAAGAAAATGTTTGTTATCTGTGGATGCTTTCTAACTCTATTTCACTAGCCTTATACAGGAAGCTTTTGTCTTATTTCCTATAGAGCTTGAGATCAGGCCATATCTCTTAGAGCATATATCAGGGAACTACGCATGTGGCAAAATTCATGGGACAATGAGATTTATTACTTACAGTTGCTATCCCTTAGCCACAGGCTCAGTTACATCTTCCTAGTATATATGATAAAGAACATACTAAAGATAGTATAAAAGATTTTTTATTCTCTTAGATCTTATACTTGTTTATTTGCAAGATTTGACTGGGAACCAAAAACTTTCACCATGCAAAAGATGGTTTCTCGCTATGTATTTAATTAGTTCATCATTTTCTAAGAAAGATTTCTTTTAGGTAAATGGAAAGAAAAAGGAGACAAAAGATCATGGGGAGAAAAGGGAGAGAGGAGAAAATGAAAAAGATAAGAGGAAAACTGCATATTTCTCATGTTAAGGCAAGGATAATATCACTAAATAAGACAGTGCGAGGAAAGTACCTAAAATGTGTCTAGCAATCAGGCAATTCTCAAAGTATATCACTATGACTCACATATTATTTATGGGAAAATACAATTTCAGAATCTCCCAAGACTGACATATTCAAAGTTTAAGTTTCTTGCTAGGTAGCAAAATAGAGTTTTATGAAGCATATCTAAAAAGTAGAAATAATTAGAGGAGAAAAACTATATAAATCATATTTCTTTGCTCTATTATTTCATAAGAAAATTATCTACATTTGTACATACTTAGGCTTATTCTATTTATTTGCATATTTTTAAAAAAGGCAGAGTCACAGGAACATGAAGGAACTTGATACAGGTGCCAGTGTGTCAGAAAACTCAGTTCATTTAGAACTTACCAGAATTTTCATTTCTTTCTAGAAATATATTTTATAAATGAAGCTTTGCTTCTTCAATGAAACATATATTATAGGCAGAGTATGTTTCTCTTTAAATCCACTTAATACCTTAACTATGTGTAAGTATGTGTTCTTTTGTCCTTTTTTTTTTTTTTTTTTGGTCTTGGTGCTGGGCTTCAAATTGGAGCCTTGTGCTTGGCAGGCAAGCACTCTAACCACTGAGCTAAATCCCCAGCCCATTGTCCTTTTTCTTTCTGAAGTTACTATAGTGCAGTTATTTCTCAATATCCTTTTTGTTTATTTTACCAAATTAAAACTTGTATCTGTATTTTGGAAACTAATGTAATTTATAATATATAGGTTTCTAAGGCTTCTTGTTGTTGCATGTAGTTTGTTAAGTTTTACTCATGGTTCAAACAAGGTTCTTAGGCATATACCTTCAATTTTCCTATTAAGGACATGATAATTTCCAAACCGACTTACATATATGTCAAAACTGAACTTCTTGTGTTGATTTTCCAAAACAAAAGCATTTTCATCCTTCATTTTTCTCAGTTTATAAAAGCTGTATCTCATCTTCACATGGGGTCCAGAGGAAAAAGGCGAGGGATGACCCTGACCCAATCCCAACACTACAATCTCTCTGTGATTTTGTTCTAGCTGAAGCAGGCGGCAACCAGTGACTAGTGAAAAACAAATTTACAGATTTAAGAAGCTTAGAAAAGCAAAAAAATGCACCATATAAATATGTATTCTCAGACATATATTTAACTTGCTCAGTAGCAAACACAAAGAAAACAAATATCCACAGTAGGAAGAAGGGATGGGTGCTGTAGCTGAGTAGCAGACTGCTTACCTTAAACCCATGAAGCTTTAGCTTCCATCCTCATCCTTGCTACTGAAAAAAGCAAAATAAGCAGGGGACAGAAAATGACACTTTACATTTAGAGGAATAATTATTTAAATGATTAAGATTTCTCAAGAGAACAGAAGACAAGAAAATGCCTCTAAAATTCTGAATGTAAAAATTGTTAATCCTGAATTTGGTGTCAGGGAAAAATAGCATTTAAAAAGGAAGATGAACAACCTTAGATCCATTAAGAAAAAGGAAAATTAAAGATTTACCTTGCTACAATCACAGCTTGTTGTTACTTTTTGTTAAAGTGTCCAAGAATTCAAAGGCTTTGTAAGACCTAGTGAATCATTTTCTCCACCCAAAGTAGAGTTATTGGTCTAGGTTTGATTAAAAGGAGAATTGAGCCATGTCTGAATTAAAGACTTTTGAAAGGCTAATTTCCAGAGGATTCCAGCAACAAAATCATACGTAGTTTTTGCCTTCATTTTTATTTCAACATCATTTATTTTACAAATTACGTCATTACACTTTGGAACTCTAACTATGAGGAAGAAGGAAATATCCTAAAATCTGGGCATATACAAAGAAAGAGCTATTAGGACATACCATGCACTAAATCTGTCCTAATTTGTCAATTCTTTGAAGTGTGTGTGTTGCTGTACATCAGCTTTATCTTTTTATACATTAGCAGCATTACTTAGAAGAATAGGAACTCATTGCTTCTTGTTTGACAATTTCAGATCAGCATGTAAAAGCCTTTGAATCAGATACAGAAGAAAGTAGTATTATGTGCTTGAAATCCTAGACCTCAGGAAGCTGAGGACAGAGGGTCACTTGAGCCCAGATGTTTGAGACCACATTGGACAAAATAATGACACCAGTCTCAAAAAAGAAAAAGAGTAGAAATCAGACATTAACTGAGATGGCAAGAAATCCTTTGCCTGCCATTAAGGTCCTTTAGCACTCTCGGGATATAAGTATATTAAACAGATTTTTGGATCTAGCTTTCAGTTAGATAAAGATTAGTATTCATATTATTAAAAATAAAATTGGAGGATTAATTAAAATTTTCAGATGTTGTCCAGTCACTGTGTATGCTGGCCCTGTGAGTTAGATTGTCTTTTTATTACTGGTTTTTTGAAGTTCTTTATTTTGAGTTCATAGGAATAATAAATTAATTCTCCCAATTTATGGCCTATTTTTCACTTTCCGTGAAGCAGAAGTTTAATATAGTTGCATTTCTCAGTATTTTAAAAATGATTACACAGAGGAAAAAATTTGTGGAGTACAGACTGTCAGCAAAATGTAGCCTCTCCAGAACCTGGAATGAAGACATCTGGAAAACAACAACTTGATGAGGGGAAAAAAGTAGATCTCTAGGAATTGGGAAACAGAAAAATTGGAAACTATAGAGAAGCTCGAGAAGCAAAGCACAATATAGAGAAAAGAATGAAGCCATCTGAAAATCTGTCCCCAGCTCTTGGGAAGGGAAACCGATCTCCCTTGCCATGAAGTAAGTCCAGAGAAGGTTGGCAGCTCCAGGGAGAAAAAATGGCCTGGGCCAGCAGCACCAGTCCCAAGAAAACCCCACATCCAATACAAAATGCAAAAATAGCATGGAGTGTTACTCTGAAAGTGATTCCCTTCTACATGGCAGGCCGGGGTTGGGCAGGAAATCCAGGGTAGCACCTGCCATATTTGAGAGGGTTTAATCAGGAGCACTTTGAGAAGGGATCAGTTGCTCAAGACTGAGCCACAGAATGACTGTACCTCAGTGATCTGTTTGCTTTCTCCAACTGCCAGTGTGAGCAAGGGATATGGCTCAGCTTGGATAGTTGCCACAGCTGAGGAGTATGAACAGAGTCGTCACTGGAGGAGGGGGTCATCTCACAAACCCACAAGCCATAAAGCTAGACAGAAGAAGCCATGACATGAGATACACAGAGGAACAAGGAAACTGGGAGCTGCCGAGTGAGCACAGCTCTGGAATGGCAATCATTGACTGGCCATGCCCAGCAGGGAAGCCAGGGCAGGATTCAGCACTAACACACAAAATCATGATGATGGAAACAAAGTAAGTTTTAGCACTGACTCACACTCCCTCCCCTAAGTCAGGTGGATTCCAGTACTGTAGACACTGGAAAGAAACCACTCGTCTAAAAACACAAGAGAATTTTTAAAAAACTCATTTCTATTTTTTTTTTATTATTTTTGGGGGGTTTGGGTATTTTTTCCTTTTGTTTCTTATCCTTTTTTCCTTTTTTTTTATTTTGTACTCCTTTATTTTTCTTTGTTGCTATTTTCTGCTACTCTTATCTAATTTTATTAATTTTCTAATACTCCATAACAGATTCCTTTATCTCAAACCCAACTGTATAAAACAAGTACTACTGGATATAAAATTCAGGTAAACATAGACACAATTTTAGTAGGGGACCTCTGTAACCCACTGTCACAAATAGATCAACTAGAGAAAATCAACAAAGAATAATAAAAGTTGAACAAACCTTTACACAAATGAATTTAATAGATATCTAAAGAGTGTCCCATCCAATAACAACAGAATGCACATTGTTTTCAGCAACACATGGAACTTTCTCCAAAATAGATCACATAGTAGCCAATAAATTAGCCTTAAGTAAATGTAAAAGAATTGAAGTTATATCATGTGTATGATCATGTGATAGCTCAATGAAATTAAAAATCAACAACAAAAGAAAAGAGAAATTACTCAAATGCATAGAAACTAAACAATACACTTTTAACTAAATAATGGGTTAGAGATAAAATCAAGGAAAAAATAAGACAGTTTCTAGAACTGAACATTAATGCCATTTCAGCATATCAGAACTTACGGGACACAGTGAAATCAGTCTTGAGAAGGGCAAAACAAACCTTATGCACAATACATTCTTGACTAATCAGTGATCACAGAAGAAATTAAGGAAGAAATTGGAGAGTTCCTACAGTCAAATGTTAATGCCATTACAACATAACAGAATGTATGGACACAATAAAAGCAGTCCAGAAGCTTTGTGAATGCCTACATCACAAAAATAGAGTGAGCCCAAAATAAGTTAATGATGCACCTCAGTGTCCTACAAAAGAAAAGCAAACCATACTTAAAGCTAGTATTAGGAAATTATAAAGGTCAGAGCAGAAATTCATAAAATCGAGAATAAAAAATAGAATCAATAAATGAAAGAGATGATTTTTCAGAAGAAAAAAGCAAAACAGACATAATCTTATCCAATTTTACCAAAATAGGAATCAAACCAATTAGAAATGAAGATGGCAAAAGCATAATGGACAGTACTGAAAGCCAAAAGATTACTAGTAACTACTTGGCAAACTTAGACTCCAATAAATTGGAGAATATAGAAAAAAAGTTGTGGTTTTTTTTTCTTTTTTTGGTGCTGGGGATCGAACTCGGGTCCTTGTGGTTGCAAGGCAAGCACTTTAACCGCTGAGCTAAATCCCCAGCCCCAAAAATAGAGTTTTAGACAAATATGAACTACAAAAACTGAACCAAAAAGGTATAAAAACCATGGATAATGCAATAACAGGCAACAAAATTGAAGCAGTAATAAAAAGAAAACAAAACAAAACACTGCATTAGTTACCTTTCTAGAGTCAATGGTTTGCAAGAAAGCAGATTTAATACAGGACAAATACAAATTACAACATTCACACACACGTGCCAAATGCAGGAAGAGTGCAGAATGTCTGTGCACTGGAGACCTGAAAAATCCAATCGAGGACTGGGGGCCCAGAGCACTGTCCTGTGTACATCTGTGTCTGCACTAGAAGGCTGCAGATATCTATACTGGAACCAGGACACGATGCTTGCAGCAGAGATGAAGACAAGGACTCCCCTGAAGTGAACAGCAGCCATCCCCAAGAACAGCGAGGCCTCGAGCTCCTCCTGTGTTGAGAACAGCCAAGTTCATTCAGGGAAACCAGCAGCAGCAGAGCTTCTCCTAGGAAACAGCTGGCCCCCATCTTCTGCTTCTGTTCTCCTTTGGTTGTGTCGGCAACAATCCTCAGGTGGATCTTCTATGCCCAGAACCAACCAGCTCAGTCCAGCTGGGCATTCCTGCTCAAGCTGACCACAATGAAAAACACACCACACTTAGCAACTAAGAAAAGTTCCAGACCTGATGGATTCCTCACTAAATTCTCTGAGAACGTCAAGGAAGACCTAATGCCAACTAGAAAGGGAAGAAGTACTCTCAAAAGGCATTTCTGGAAGCTAGCTTTATGCCAATTCCAAAATTGAACAAGGACCCGACTAAAACAAAAACAAAACTATAGGTCAATCTCTTTGATAAAATTAGATATAAAAACCCTCAGAAAGATATTGGCAAACAATGCAACAAGTCATCAAAAAGGTTGTATGTACAGGCTGATTGCAAGGATGCAAGTATGATTCAATATATGCAAATCAAGAATGTAATACACCACAGAAGCAGAAGCAAGGACAAAAATCATGTAATTATGTCAATAGATATAGAAAAAACTTTTGACAAAATCCAACATCCAACATCAAGAGGACATGAGTAACACCCAACAGCTTTATTGCCATAGATCACTTCATTTTTGCTTTAGCTTCTTATCATATTTTTCTCACCTCCACAAGGCATATGGCAGCTTGCTGAATCCCACCGAGTTTCTGTGAATAGTCTTCCTGAGGTCTAGATCAGCATGTTTTCCATGGCTATAACAAAATACCTGATGCTGGGAATTCAGAAAAGAGAAGAGCTGTATTTAACCCAAAGTTTTGGACGCCACCTGTTCACCCTCTGGTGAAGGCATCATGGCAGGTGTGAGGGAGGCAACCTATGGAGGGAGACAACTCGTGGAGAAACAGGACTCCAGAGAGAGATTGAGGGGTTAGGGTCATTCTTTATATAACAGCTCATTCTCATGGGAGCTACCTGGAGCCTCAAGGGAACTACATTAATCCTTTCTGAGGCCAGCACCTCCAATGATCTAACTAGTCTCATCCTTAAAATTCTAACATCCTTAAAAATGTCACACTGGGAGCCAAGCTTCCAACATTGAACCTTTGGGCTACAGACCACATCTAAATCAGAGCAGGGCCCTTCCAGGTTTTGTCCCAGAAGCAATGACTGTATTTTCATTGGCATTATGTTTAGACCTGGAATCTCTCTCCTGAACCTCATGTGTTCAGAGGTGGTATGAAGGGTGATTGGATCATGGAAGCACTATACTCATCAGTGAATTTATCCAGTAATGAGTTGATGGCTGAGTGTGCTGTTAGCAGATGAGGCCTGGTCAGAAGATGAAGTAAACTGGGTGTGGTCCCTGAAAGGAACACCTCCTTCCCCTCTGTCTCCCTTTCCTTTCTGCCTCCAGGCCTCTATGATGTGAGCAGCTTTCCTTATTTAGAAGGAAATATCTACAGAGATATTAAATGTCCTCAGTAGTAACTGCAGATGTTCTAATTTCTACTTTTAGCACTGTTGTTCTGGCATTGGGCATCTAGGACTTACTATAAACGAGTATTAGATATTTTCATCATGTCTCTTTATGAGGGCCCCCTCTGCTGACTATTTGGCTTTCTGTGCTTTATTTTATGTAGTTTTTTTTGGTCCTCCATGACATGATTTTTGTCTTGTGCTGACTTGATGTGATGTAACATCCATCCTTTGAGTTCTTAATTTCAGCTATTGTCTTTTCTAGCTGTACAATTCATTATTTGAATTGTTCTTACCATTTTATTATCAGAATGTCGCCCCCTCCCCCAAGAATATCCCATCCTGGCCCCCTTCCTGGTTTTCTTTCCACGGGGTGAGCACCCTCCTCTCCATGCTCCCCACACTGTGCCGTTCTGCCTCACCACAGGCCTAAAAGCAATGAGACCAAGACATCATGGAATCTCTATTACTGAGACAGAAAATATACCCTCCTTCCTTTAAAAATGTTCCTCAGGTATTTCATCACAGCAAGAGAAAGATGACTAATATGCAATACCTGTCATAATCCTAGTGATATTTTTTGTGAAAATACAAAAATCCATGCTAAAATTTGCATTGAATTTTAAAGGACTCTGAATAACCAAAGCAATCTAAAAAAGAAAAAAGAACAAATTCAGGGGTCTCAAACTTCCCAATTTGAAAACCTATTACAGATCTTTAATAAAACAATGGGATTCTAGCATAAGAGACAGACATATTGATCAGAAGAATAGAAAACTGAGCCTAGAAATAAACCCTCACATGTGTGGTCAAATGATTTGGAACAAAGGTGCCAACACCATTCCTTTAAGAAAGGACGGTCTAACAAATCCTGCTGGAGAAATTGAATAAAGAAATGAAGTGGGACAATTCCCTTACAGTGCCATAAACACAGACTAACTCAAAATAAACAAAGACCTAAGTATAAAAGCTAAAATTATAAGGTTCTTAAGAGAAAGACTGCATTACTTTAGATTTGGCATAATGTCTTGCATATAACACAAAGAGTAGATAAATTAGACTACATAAAAATTTATGTATTAATGGACATAAATGGCAGATTACAAAAACATCCTCCAGAATGGGAAAATATTTTCATACCATATGGGATTAAAATTCAGAATATATAAAGAGTTCTATGGGAAACAACCAAACAATAAAATAACATGATGATACTGGGTATGGATGGTGAAAAACTAAGTAAACTGAAATGACTTGTCTCCATAGAACATATACAAATGGTCAGTTAAAACATGGAGAATTTTAAACATCACTCATTACGTGGGAAATTCAAATCAAAACCACCCTGACAGACTGTTATCATAGCTCCTTTCAAAAATAAAAACCCGAAACCCAGAAAATGACAGGTGTTATGGGATGTGGCTAATTTGGAATCTTTATTAACTTTTGATGGGAGTATAAAATGGTAAACTTCGTGTGGAAAACAATGCCACAGTTCTCCAGAACATTAAATGTTGAAGTACAATATGATCTCGAAATCTCACTTCTGGGTGTACAGCCAAGAGAATTGAAAACGGCCTCCAAGAGATGTTTGCATGTTTGTGTTCATAGCAGCATCATTCACAGGACAACAGGTTAATATGACCATGGTGTGCATCAAAGGATGAGTAGATAAACAAAATGTATATAAATAGCATACTATTTAGTCTTTAAAAGGAGGAAAGCCAGGATGTGGCATGGACACTTGTAATTCCAGAACTCTGGCAGGCTGAAGCGTGAGGACTGCAAGTTCAAGGCCAGCCTGAGCAGTTTAGTAACTTAGAGAGATTCTGTCTTAAACAAACAAAAAACTTAAAGGTGCTGGGGATGTAGGTTGGTGGGAAGGCCTCTGATTCAATCTCCAGTACCACACATAAATGGAGGGAGGGAAATCGTGACACATGCCACAACACATGAACTTTGAGACAACAGTGCTAAGTAAAATGAACTAATCACAAAGGACAAATTCTGTGTGATTTCACTTAAATAAGTATCTCTGGTAGTCAAAATCATAGAAACAAGGAAAAGAGCAGTGGTTGCTAGGGGCTGGAGAGAAGTTGTTTAATAGGCACGAGTTTCAGTTTTGCAAGATGAAAAGAGCCCTGGAGATTGTGCAACTGTGTGTGTGTGTGTGTGTGTGTGTGTGTGTGTGTGTAGTTAACACCACTGACATGTACATTTACAAATGATTTACATGGGAAATTGTATGCTATGTGTATTTTACCAGAATTTAAGAATGTTTTGCAAAAGGGAATGGGACCAAGAAATGAGGGGAAGGGAGAGGGACAGGAAGAGGATAAAATGAATTAAGATGTATTATGTACCATGTGCCAACTCCCCACAATGAATGTGCTCTTTTTGTACGGTATAAACATACTGATAAAAACTTAAAAACACTCAAAAAAGTATATCCAAGAGGATGGCCATGCAGCGCAATTCTAAGGTTGAAATCTAAGAGACACCTAAAGCTGAAGAGGAACCAGCTGA
Organism: Hystrix cristata; assembly: GCA_004026905.1. NCBI lineage: Eukaryota > Metazoa > Chordata > Mammalia > Rodentia > Hystricidae > Hystrix > Hystrix cristata. The sequence goes on along the minus strand of PVJO010008693.1, from coordinate 48,673 downwards.
AGGGAAGTATCTCTCACAGTAAGCAAATTTCAGACGGACAAGACGATGTCTGACAAACCCACAAAAGTGCTAGGTAAGAGGAAGAGCACACATCCATGTTCTTTTTACTTTCTCTTAAGAGAAGACAGAAACTGAAGCTAACAAAGAGGAGATTTTAGAACTCTAGGGGAAAGAAGAACCCAGGAGTACATTGCCTCCTATAGGAAGTTGGAGGTTTCAACCTGGATTTTAAATTTGGAAAGCATAGTTTGGAGTGGTCACGTTGTACCGACTGATTGTTCCTTACAGTTTCTGCTGTGAGACTTTTTTTTTTTTCCTGAAGGGCCACAGCAGTTCTGGGTCTGACCTCAAACTATTTATGTATGGAGAAATCTAAGTTTCATAATGAATTTAACATAATGAAGGAATAAATTTCTGTGTCTACTTTTGTTCTCTACTTAAAAACTTCAGATTCATCAGTTTCCCTGTCCTCTGATCCCTGCCTATGCATTCTTCACATGCTCTTGGATGTGGCTGGAAGTTATGGGTTAGGGGCTCTTCCTTGACCATAAACTTCCTGTTGGATGAGATGGAAAAGAGGCAGGACCTTAAGAAATATTCCAAATTATTTTTTAAAATATACAATGTTTTCCAGAATCACATGGTAGTCTTACAGTTTTTTCAAATTTTTTCAGTGTTTTATAAAGAATTATTTCTTGATTGCTGCTCATCAGTCAAGATGCTGAACCTTTAAACCATTGTGCGTGCCTGTAATTTACCCTGTTTTGCTCATGTTTTTGTAGCATTGAGTTTTGAAATGAATTGCTTCAGGAGTGTTTAAATTTTTAGACATAAAGAAATAAAAATATATCATTGAGACTATATTTTGTGAGATCTGGAATCCAATACTCTTGGTATCAGGCAGGTAACTTAAAATGATTATTGTGTTCAAGTACACAGAGAAAAATATGGAGAATTTCAGTCACCTGAAAACGCTTCAAGAATAAATGAAAATTCTAGCACTGCAATAAACAAACAAAATTAGGAATAATTCAAGGAAGAACTGGGAAAAAGCAAGATGGAATCCAAGAATGAAGGTGTCAAAGAAGGATGGCCCTCGTCATCAAATGGTTCTAAGATGCCATGTCTATGAAGATAAAAGGAATATTCAATAAATAGAGTAAAAATTTAGCCTTCACTGAACTTGAGACTATTTCATTGAATGAAAGAGAAGAATTCTGATTGGTCTAGATTGCAAAAAATATCACAGAGCAATTTCTCTATGTGATATTCCTTACAACATGCCCTCTGAGAGGGAAACTCATATCAAGGCTAAGAAATAAGGCAGTAAATTGCAATTCACTGGACTTCACACATGCTCCGTTACCCAAAATCAGCTATCTTGTGAGACCATAGGAATGACTTGAAAGCTTTCTTAAAACTTGGTTGATACTATACAGATTTAATGCAATTCCAATCAAAATACCAATAACATACTTCACAGAATTAGAAAAAACAATCATGAAATTCATCTGGAGCCAGAAGAGACCAAGAATAGCAAAAACAGTCCTGGGCAACAGGAATAAGGCAGAGGGGATCACAATCTCCGGCTTGAAATTATACTATAAAGCTGCCATGATAAAAACAGCATGGTACTGGCATGAAGACAGACCTGAGGACCAATGGAACAGACTAGAAGATGCAGAAATAACTCCAAACACATTCAAGTACCTCATCTTCGACAAAGGAGCCAAACACCCTCACTGGAAGAAAGATAGCCCCTTTAATGCATGGTGCTGGAAAAATTGACATGCAACATGCCAGAAACTAAAACTGGATACATGTCTCTCACCGTGTACTAAGCTAAAATCAAAGTGGATCACAGATCTAAACATTAAAACAGAAACAATAAATCTACTGGAAGATAGAATAGGAAGAGCTCTTGAAGACATAGGTGTAGGAAAAAAAAATTATGAACAGAACCTAGTCTGCACAGGAAACAATACAAAGAATCAATGCTTGGGACCACATGCTATTCAAAGGCTTTTGCACAGCAGAAAAAAAAAAAATCACCAATAGAGTGGAGCAAAAACCCACAGACTGGGAAAAAAATTTTTGTCAGCTGCCCCTCAGACAAAGGTCTCACATCTAGAATATATAAAGAACTTAAAAAAATCAAACTTCCCAAATTTAAAGAAGCACATCTGAAATGAATAAACATTTCTCAGACGAAGAAATAAAAATAGCAAATAAATATATGAAAAAGTGTTCAACATCATTGTTCATTTGAGGGATGCAAATCAAAACAACAGTAAGATACCATCTCACTCCAGAAAGAAGAGCTATTGTCAAGAAATCAACCAATAGCAAGTGCTGGTGGGACTTCAGGGAAAAAGGAACACTTCTCCACTGTTGATGGGTGTTTAGGCTGGTCCAGCCACTGTGGAAATCAGTATGGAGATTCCTCAAAAAACGACACTTAGAGGTGCCATATGACCCAGCTATTCATCTGCTTGGTATCTTCTCAGAAGAATTAAAATCTTCATACCACAGTGGTATATGCACAACCATATTCATAGCAACACAATTTATAATAGCTAAGTCTTGGAAACAACCTAAATGCCCAAAAACTAATGAATGGCTAAAGAAAATGTGGTTCTTCTACACAGTGGAGTACTACTCTGTTATAAAAAAGGATAAACTGGAAACATTTGTAGGTAAATGGATGCACCTTGAGAACATACTCTAAGTGAAATAAATCAGACACTCATCAGTGCACATCAAGTTGTTTCTCTGATATGAGAAACCATAAGTGTAAATAGGACAAAGAGGTATAATTGATATTATGTAAAAAAAAAAGGTATTCAAAAGAGAAGAGAACTAGATAGGGAGAAGGGAAAAAGAAAAGAAAGGAGAAAGGGAAAAAATGTAAATAAATCTGCTGCAAATAGGGAAGGGTTGGGAAACAGAAGGGAGGGGTGGGGAAGAGGGGGGAAAACCGAGATATATCATGTTTAGGTACAAAATAACCATGTTGAATATAATCATTATGTATACAATGTACTATTTCATGTTCTTGGTAAAAAATTTCAAAAAATATGGAAAACACTGTCTATCTAAAAGGTATGAATTAGTATCAGAAGATAAGACATAATGGACTTATCTTCAATTTAAGAATCACAGGAGTACTACACACAAAAACCCTGAACTTGTATCTATTCTGTCACAGAGTTGTATATGAATTGTACTAAATAAGGAGGAAATATCAGAGAGGAAGTAGTTAAGATATTTCTTTGTCATTTTTTATACTTATCTAAGGAAGTATTTTTAAAACTGGTCCCTAATTTTATTCTTCCAGTCATATAAATTCTGCTTCACACACTCATACAAAATACCTTCCTAAATTTCAGAGATCATAGTATCTTCTGGAAGATCATGTAGAAGACAATATTTGAGAGCGTTGGAGTGCTCGTTTACAGCCTACTGTAGGTGTTTTAAAAAGCTGTCAAAATATACTAACCTGATGACATAGTGATGCTTCTGTTAGTTTGGACAGTAGAATTGTTTGAAGCAGGACAGGCCCCTAAAACAACCAGTAGAATTGTTTGAAGGAAGAGATTGAAATGCGAGTGTAACTTGTGTTGTAGCTACACACTGGGACAAGCAAATTTATCCATGGCTCCCAAAGAACAACTGAGGTAGCTCTGTGCTCCCCTTTCAAGAGAATAGGTAAACAGAAAACTAGGGGGCTCCCTGTTAACAAGGCTACTGAAGATTCAGTCCTGTGAGAATGGACGTGTGGATCAAATCAACTTTGTGATCAAATTAAATTTATCAAAGTAATAAGATGCTGTAAGAAGATAAACAAAATGTGAAATAGGTGATAAGAAAACTGGTTCTGGTTCAGAGCTTATGTGGAAAGACTCCAATAGTAAAGAGTTTTGGTGACTAAATTTTTAACCCTTACTCTGCACAATCCTACTGTTTTGTGAATTGCAGTAATAGTGATTAATATTTTAGGTTCATTTGGAAGTATGACTGAAGTGGAATTAACTTACAGTGCTATGGGAGATCATAGGATTTTGTTTGTTGCTTGTCTGGATAAAGGAGAGTGGATGCAGAAGGCAGAAGAGATTAGCTCTGTTGGATATTCTGTTTGTTTTCCCAATCTTTTAAGTTTTCTGTATTTTTACTTTATTTTATTTTATCATATAAATTTAACTTCATGTTGTCAAATATGTCAGTCTTCAGTGACTTTTCCTGTCTTGTTCAGAAGCATCTTTTTAACTCAAAGATAATAAGTAAATCTACATTTGTAATTTTCTTCTGAAATGTTGATGATTTTATTTTTTATATGCAAATACCAATCCACCTAACAGGAACAGAGAGGTTGTGTTGTCATCCCAAGAGGCACTGTATCCTGTGGATACGTATCTGAACTAAGTAGCCAGGATTCTTTGGCCAAGTTTCAACTCTGCCATTATATAATACGGGGTGCGATATTAACCACTTCATAGTTTACTTCTCCATCTGTAAAATAAGAGTAATAATAATAGCACTCGGCTTGAAGAATTGTAAAAGTGAAACTAGTATTAGTAAGATGAAATAATAGTCCTATTGAGTAGTCTTTCTTGTAAATTTTGCTGGCACTATTTTCCTGGTTATATTTTCAAATTAATTTTGACTGCCTACTTTGCTTTTGTTTTATTAATTGACAGATAATAAGTGCACATCTTTATGGGCTACAGTGTGATACTTTAGTACATTTATACATTGTGGAATGATCAGCTTGGGATATTTAGCTTATCCTTCCTCTCAAGTGTTTTTCATTTCTTTGTAATGAAAATATTCAAAATCCCCTCTTCTAATTATGTTTAATTACATCATACAATAGTCTTGAAAGTATTAAGGAAAACCTATTAATGTTTTAATTATATTAACATTAAATATTTTGATAAATTTAGTAATGCTCAGTCTCAAAATATTTGACTACTTAATTTTTGTTCTTTTTTGAGTGGTTGTAAAATTTTCTTCATTTTGGTTGTGCAAATATCTAGTTAATTTGAACCAGTGATTTTTTTTTCTACTTATTTTTAGCAGCTATTATGGAGGGTATTTTAATTTTATTTTTACTACCTGTCCTAACATACCTATCAACCTTTTAACTGAATTCTTTAAAAATCTTTATACATTCTCTTTTAGAAAAATAATAAAACTATCCATCCATTTTATACTAGTTACGTGCAGTAATAGCACTAGGAATTTCAAAGGAAGATTACTAAAGAAAATTAAGACTTCACCAAAAGCAATCATTGCCCACCTCATTCCTCCATTTGCATACTTTTGCATACTGATCGAGAAATGAGATCAAGAATATTAGGAAAATGGACTGGGGATTCAGCCCCGTGATTAGAGTGCTTGCCTAGCAAGCGCAAGGCCCTGAGTTTGATCTCCAGCACCAAGAAAAAAAAAAAAAAAAAGTTGAGTCAAACTGATAAGACACAAAACTGTTTGAGCCGGGTGCCCCATGCCCTTCCCCTTTTGGTAGCTTAGCTAAGTGGCTTGAGCTGGTCTGCAGAGAGACAGAAAGGCTCATCTTAGTTTTCCTGCCCTACAAAGCCATTCATAGAATCTTCAGCCACAGACTTTTGCCACAAGCACACAAACTCTTGGTGACTTCTGGAGCCACAGATCCCTTGATAGAATTCTTGTTACTTAGAGAAACGAGGTGCTGCTAACCTATATGTAAACATACCAGCGAGGGATGGTCTTTACTGTCTTACTCTCTCGGGGAATCTTCTGTACACACTTCTCCCCTGGCTAAGACAACCTCTCCATTGGGACCTTGGTCACAATACACATAAAACATGAGCCACAAAACATGCTGCGTACTAGTGTCCTGAGGACTACATTTTCCCATTATTTTTCCACTTGAAAATAAATCTTGTGCTATATTTGCACCAAATAGCACTAATGATTTGTGTACCCTTGCCTGATACTAATATTATTAAGATATAATTTCAAATACTCTTTTATGTAGTCAGTAGATATATAGAAATGAGGAAAAGGAAGAAATATGAGGAAGAAAGATGTTTCCTCTTGTGACAGCTTCCTGTTCTGGTGCTACATATGGGTAGTAGCTTGTTTGCAGACACATAGGAGGCTACAGTAGGCTGTAAAAGGAAGTTTAGAATTACAGATCCTGTTTAACATTCAACAGTGAGCACTCCTCCACATTTAGAAACAGACAAACAAACCAAGAAACATTTGTTGGGCCTTCTTGCATGTTCACCAATGTCTGAAGAAGTTACTTATGCACATTTAAAATTTCAAGAATCCAGAAAGACAGAAAATATCCAGGAGCTTGACGGATTTGGGACAAAAGGTAAGATTTTGAGCTATAGAGGTATTATAGATGCTAGTAATTGGATAACAACATTGGTATCATTCAATTTGAATTTTTAACACTGGTATCATTCAGTTTGTCTTTTTCATAGTAAAATGCTGGCATGTGTGTGTCTGGGGGGGTGCAGAGAGGTTTTTCGAAAGCATTATCTTTGGTCACTGGTTCCCAATTCTTCACTCCTTATTCCCTTCCTAACTGAGTTTATTCGGTTTCTTCCCTCATTGTTCCATGCAGGGAGTTCTGATGAAGGTCACTGGTGGTCTCCTCGTTTCATCTTGGTTGTCGTGTGTCTACCTTTTCATTCTTTTATTTTCCTGCAGCATTCACAAAGCTGAACAGTCCATCCTTTTTTTTTTTTTTTTTTTTTTTTTTTTTTTTTTTTTTTTTTTTTTTTTTTTTTTTTTTTTTTTTTTTTTTTTTTTTGTGGTGCCGGGGATTGAACTCGGGGCCTTGTGCTTGCAAGGCAGGCACTCTAATCACTGAGCTAAATCCCCAGCCCAACAGTCCATCCTTTTGAACACTTTCTTGGCATATTCTCCTGGGCACATCATGATTGCTGCCATTCCCATGGCTACTCTGCTTGGGGGAATTTTGTTAGTTTGTTTGGTTTGGTTTCGGCTTTTGTTTCATTTTTGTTTTTACTCTTCTTTCTATATCAACCTCTATTGGATTGAACACTCCAGGGCTCTGTTCTGGTTCTCCCTTTCTGGGGTCACTCAGTATACTCCTATAAATTGTCTTGTTCAGTCATTTGGCTTCAAATACAGTAGCAGCCAAATGTCTCCTTAGATCTCCTCATGAAGTGCAGTGCCTTTTTCACATTTCCACATGGAGTTCTCATTCGATTCCTTGACATCCTTGAAAACCACTTCTCACAATGGCCACAACGTTTAGTCACTCTGAATTTATTGCTTCTGAAATAAAAAGCTTTTCCATCAAATTACAGTCTTCAAACAAAATCTTGCTGCCTGCAATGTTTTTTGCACTTATTTTGCATGCTGCTTTCCATTGTTCTTACAATCTGAGCTACCTACATTCTATACCTCAGTTTCAAATTTCTGCACCCCGTAATCCAGTTTGAAATGAGCCTAACTCTTCATTTCCTCTCACTGTAAAATGTATCTCCATGAGAACAGTCTTGTACATCTTGTTAGTTCTGCATTATCAGCACCCACAGTAGAGTCTAATATATCAGCGGTACTCATTACATAACTTTAAATGGTTGAATATATAGATAAATGAAAAAATAATAGTTACAAAAATAGCACTTGAATTTGTAATTCTAGCCTTAGATAAGATCTTGGTTCTTTCACTAATAATAATTTTCTAAGATCTAAAGAAATGTTCTCATTTCAATTCTTTCTGGATTTTATAATATTGTCCCACAGATTGTGAGATACGACATAGTTCAGAAGCACAGTAGGATTATCATGTTGTCCTTGGATTGTATTTTCTTTAAATAGTATGTTTTCACATATTCACATGATGAGAATTTTTTTTTTTTTTTGTGGTGCCGGGGATCGAACTCAACATGATGAGAATTTAAGTCATGTGATGACTTGATAATATTCATAGTATACAGTTCACAATTTTTATGGGGAAATTATGTGTTCTGGGCTTTATTGTTTGGTTAAAAAAAGAGGACACGTTCAATTAAAAAATCTTGCTAAAAACATAAAAATGAAAAATTTTAATGAGGAATTGGCATAGACATAGACTAACACAAAGTTCTGATGAAGGGAGCCAACAAGCCAACAAGGGGACTTCACTCAAGGAAAGGCTGCTCAAATTAACCTTTCACTATCCTTTATTATTCACTATCCTCAACTTTGAGCAATAAAATACATTGTGTTGATTTTTTTCCCCTATCTTTTATACACTTTGTCTCTGCCTTTTCATTTCTGGAATCAGTCCACCAGTTAACATTCTTGCTTATAAGAACCATTTCACTTAGAAAACTAACCGTTTCTGACATTCTTAACTTAATCTACTGAACGATTTTTTTTAGGGGTGGCTTCTGGGGATCGAACTCAGGACCTTGCACTTGTGAGGCAAGTGCTCTACCACTGACGTAAAGCTCCAGCCTCCTGAAAGATTTTTAAAAATATTTTTGAATCTCTAGCAAATCGGGTTCATTCAGAAGGTATTATTAGGAAAGAAATAAAGACAGAATGGGTGAATGGAATTAAGTTGTGTTCCATTTTTAAAGCTCTTTGCTAATTTTGCTTTCCACAGCACCCCCTGCTGCTTCTCGCGTATGGCGTCAGACAGCCTTTACTCTGAGTCTGCTGTGCATTTTGCTTCTTGTTGGAATAGGAGTCTTAGGAAGCATATGTATGTATCACCTACCTTTTGATTGAAAGTGTCTGGCGTTTTGTGGGTTTTATAGCCAAAGTTTATTCTTTGAATTGAAGCTTTGTAATAATAATAGGGATCTTATAAAGCAGTGTGTAGACTTAGTCTCTTTCCCTACTCCTGTACCTAACTTTTTAAATACTCCTTCTACAAATGGAGTTAAAGTTTCTGATTCAATTGAGGGTTTACGGTTTGTTCTCTCTGTCTGTCTCTCGCTCTCTGTTTTTTTTTTTTTTTTTTTAATGTGGAGTTCATACCACTTTGAAGATAGAAACTGGAAAATTAAATAAACTGCAAAATGTCAAAGAAGACCTTCAGGGGAATATTTCCCTCCAATTGATGGCCAACGTAAATAGATCTGAAAAGATAAGAAATCTGTCTATCGCCCTGCAAAAGTTGGCCACCAAATTATGTCAAGAGCTGAACAGAAAAGGACCAGGTAATCTTGTATTGCCATGAGTGATCAAAGAATAACTTTATCATTTGCTGGCATCCTTTCAATACAGGGTCTTTATAGTATTTGAAGGGAGAAATTAAATGTGGACAGTGGAGTACTCATTCATATTTCTATATAGTTAGAGGAAAGACAGAAAAGTAATAGTAACTGCAAGTCACTAGATTGTCAAGGATAATAATAAAACAGATCGTTTCTCTAATCTGCAATTTATTACTATTCTAGACAATCTGGTAAATTAATGATAGGAAGGTAGTGACTCCTCTTATAGATTATCTCATTTGCAAATTTCAGTCAATGATTGATGACTAAAAGGCCTTGGGGAAGAGATAAAAATATCAATATTGCACTTGGAATTGTGGGGAGCTGGTCTTATAATGTCTCTATATATTTCAACAGGTTTTGTGGCCTAAAACACATTTCTAATGCTCTTGAGAAGCTGCTCCAGTATTCAAACGAGAAGGCAGGACTGATGTGGATATGTGGGATTGATTCTTACCTGACAGAATGCTTACTGCAATTTGTTTCTCTTGCCATAAATAAATTTAAAAATGAGAAATGGAGTTTATCCAGGTGTCCTGGTTTAGGACTATACACCTAAATCCAAGTGCTTAATTTGAATGTTTTTTCAAGTTATGTGTCATATACTTTATGGTGATATATAAGGATCTCAAAACCAGGATTCATTTTCTTTCCCTTTGAGTTAAAAAGGGAAGAGAGTAAATTTGTACAATGTCATACAGAGAGTAAGAGAAATAATAATGATGAAAACCAGATAAAGCTATGTTCTTCTTCCAGAGCACAGATGTAAACCTTGTCTGAACAGCTGGATGTGGTATGAGAATAACTGTTATTTCCTATCTAAAACATATCAAACCTGGCAAGACGGTGAAATGTCATGTGCTGCTCAGAATGCCAGCCTGTTGCAGATTAAGGACAGGAGTACATTGGTAAGGCTTTATGTCTCTCTCCCTCTAAGGAAATAAATAATTTGTTTGTCTCATTATATAGTAGACAGGAGGAGAGTGTGTTGGAAAGGACACATTCATGAGTCTGTCCTGTTTCAGTTAGGAGAGAAATGACTGAAACTTTGCACATTACCTCAGAGAATCACAGCCAAGAGAGACCAGATGAAACCTTAGCTTAGGACTGTAGCATAGTGGTCATTTCGAAGGTCATGGGTAAATAAAGGTGCCCAGAATCTTCAGATCTGTCAGCATTTCCAAGTTGGAACTTTGGAATCAAGTCTCCATACGTGGTTTCTGAATGTTTTCTACAAGCATAGAATCTGGAGATTATTCCTGAAGATTAACAATTCTATCAAAACTACACAGGCAAATGCCAAACAGATAATATTGAACTGAGTCCCAAGAAAAATGAAATCTCTGATAGTTTTATTTTTTCTTTTCATTTTCTTTTCTTTTTTCAGGTCAAAATAACTTCTCCACATTTCAATTATTACTTGGCATTTCTAGTTTTTCCAGTAGTAACTGTATTTTTAAGCAAAATCATATTTTCTGAAAGTCTCAGCTTCTCTTCTATAGGAAATTTTTCATCCTTTATAGAGAAGGGAGAAATGAACCTATAACCTCTTTCTCATAGGTCATTTTCAAATGCTCCAATTACAGTTATTCATTCAAAAATTTTTTTCGAAGCCTGGAGTAACAGCAAAGTATTTGTTACTTTGACTATAAAATTCTGGACCAGTCTCAACTTCTATTCTATAACTGAATTGTCTTCCTTCTCTTTCTGTTAACTCTTGTTTACAGTCATTAACTATCTCCTTTATTTAGGAGGAGCCTCCTATCCGCTGGGCCTGGGTCCCCAGTGGTGCCTTCTATGCACTAAATATTTATTGGTCAAATATTTGAGTCCAGAAGCTTGTGAACTTTTGATTATGGATGAACTAGTGGGTCTTCCTGTCTAGGAAGTGATACTGTAAAACTGGTGAAACCTTGCAGTAAGAAATGCTTTTGATTTCTTTAAAATAGCATTGAAAGGTAGTAGTCTAATATCACAAATGTCATCTTCATTAATTTATAAGAAATTTCAATTAAGGTAATACTTGCGAGGCAAGCACTCTAACCACTGAGCTAAATCCCCAGCCCCTAGGAGACAGTTTTTATACAGTTTCTATTTGCTATAGGAATTCGTAAAATCCCAGCCCTTATATTACTACTGGCTTGGATTATCTCCAAGAAAAGGTCAAACAAACTCAGAGGAAGTGGATGAGAACATTATCTCCTCTGACTGGTGAGTCTTTATTCTTCTTGAATATTTATATTTGGGTTCAAGTAGAGATGTTTTCCTCAGGAGCAGCGTAGATTGCAATTAGACCCAGCTTCGACTGACAGTGCACGCTTAGAGAACCCTTTACTATCTGCCAGCACCAGCCTTTCTGATGCGGAAAGTGACCATGAATATCATTATCTTGACAATCACTAATGAGCTTTTAGTAGCCACTGACATAAGGAAGTCTTTGTATAAATAATGCTTCTATGTAAGAAAATTATAGAAGCCGATATTTAAACGTGTGTCTGATTTATTTCATTTAAGAGTGTGGTCTCAAGGTGCATCCATTTACCTAGAAATGTCTCAAACTTATCATTCTTTATGGCGGAGTAGTGTTCCATTGTATAAAACACCCACATCTTCTTTGTCCAGTCATCATTTGATTGACATTTGGGTTGTTTCCAAGATTTAACTATTACACACTGTGCCACTATAAACATGGGTGTGTATATATCACTGTGGTATGATGCTTTTAATTCTTTTGGGAAGATACCAAGAAGGGGAATAGCTGGGTCAAATGGGACCTTTAGTCCTAGTTCCCTGAGGAATCTCCACACTGGTTTCCACAGTGGTTGCACCAGTCTGTAATACCACATCATTTCCCTGGTGTGAGAAACTTACATTGGGAAAAGAGAAAAAAATTGTTCACATGGGAAGGGTAATGGGAGGGAGGGAGGGACAAGAAAAAAAGAATAGAAAGAGAAAAAAATGGAAACAAAGCTTTTGTAAATAAGGAGAAGAGGGGTTGAAGGGAGAGGAGGGAAATGGGAAAAAAAGAAGTAGCAAGATATATCATGTACAGGTACGAATACCCTATGATGAATGTTATCATTATGTAAATCTAAAATGTACCACTAAAATAAAAGTTAAAAGAAGAAAGTTACAGAAGCCAACAAAATTCACTGGACCCTAATGAGTATATAATATTGGGCTACATTCTGGAATTTAAAGATACACGAACAAGTCATGCTTAAACTTACTTAAGCATCAATAGTGTGTGCAGACTGACTGAATTATTCTAGGGATAAAAGGAGGCTAGTGTGATAAATGCTTAAGCCAGAGTACACAGAATAACCAAAACTGGGTTTTGCTTTGGAAGTTTTGCTATCATTGGTATATGAAATTTTAAAAAATTGGCTGAAATGTTTATAGATGAAAGAGAGCAACATTTCAGCATAAAGAATAATATATGCTCCAGCATAGTATATTGTTTATATGTTGTATATAAATACATTAAACCATGTGTTATATAATCTGTCTGGGAATGTGACTGCAAGTATACTATTATAAATGAATTTCTGTGTTGTATTTGTTCTGCCTGTAACGGCAAATACCAAGGTTTTATATGCAAAAAGGGTCAAAATTCCAGTTTTATTTTATAATCCCCAATATTTGGAAAGCAGACAATATTAAACTAAGACCCCAGAATCTCTACCTGCTGGATACTTAGAAGCTCAGTATTTATCACATATTAGTTAGTGGAGAGCACATGTAACAGGGAGGAAGGTCAGGGCAACACTGTTGGAATGGTTCTGTGCTGAATCAAAACACTGATATTTCTGATACTCACCACCCCAGGCCATACAACGAATATTTTGTTTGTTTTCTATCCTTGAGATAGCAGTAGTAGTTGTAGGAACGTGGGTCATAAAGACAAAATGGCTCTATACTTGGTAAATGGCTGTGAAAGGACAGAATGGGAAATAAGATGTGTACAAATGAAGAGTAGAAGGATACAGATCTTAAAGGTCTCACTTAAGTGAAAGACCAGAGGTAAACATAATGTGTGTATTAGGACAGTGACCAGATGTAATCTTGTTTTGAAGAAGCAGAAAGTACATGGGTTTGTACTTGTTTGTTGTTCAGTGTTGGGGATCGAACCCAGGGCCTTGTGCATGGTAGGCAAACACTCTACCACTGAGCCACATCCCCAGCCCTGGATTTGTAATTATCACAAGTGGAAAGGCAATTTATCATGTAATGGAATGATGCTGAATTTAAGGTTCTCTGGTTTTGGTGATTATGGAAAACACTTGAGGAAACAAATTTGCTGCTGGGTTAGTTAGACTAGAGAGTTTTATGAAATAACATTATTTTAAACCATGTTAGATACGGCAGTAGGTCTATGTTTGGAATTAAATGACAGTAAATATTCCAAATGTGGTAAAGTATGAAGGCAGAGGGGGAAAAATGTGCTGTTTTACATTATATATATGTCAGTTAAAATGACCAATTTGGACACTCTCAATATTCTTAATACAAATTCAATTTTACCTTAGACAATGTAGAACCTAGAGGCAATAATGTCGTATGGTAAAAATAATTATTTTTCTGTAAATGTGTTTCAAGTGTCCAAATTGCCAAGTGTAAGTTTTTTCTCTTTCAGGCTTAAAAGAAAAACAAATGACATAAATAAGATGTATTGTGGGTATATATATGGAACAACGATTTCTTACATTCGGTGCACGGAAAAACAAAGTGTTGCTTGCGCGAAGGCGGCCAATCCAGTGAAGGTTGAAAGTTTACTAATAAGTGAAGATCCAGGTGGAAGAATATAGTTAATTGTTTTACTTTAGTTGGTATCTTGCAGTGGAAGAAACATGCAACTTCTGAATCACATAAAAGGGATACAAATTTTGTGGTTAAATTTTGGCCTCTTTCCTAACATTTATGGCTTCAGACTTTCTCCTCAGTTGCTGGAGCCTAAGTCATACAGCATCATCTACTATATACAGCCAAATACTGTTCAGCGTAAGGATAGTACTTCGTGGTGAATACAGGAGTCTGAAGGCCTCCTCCTACTTTTGTAGTAATAAATGAGGTAAACTTCAATCTCATAAAAAATAACAAAATTAAATCTAGAAATACAAAGAAAGAATGATATGACTAACATGGATTTATCCTAATAATATAGCTTGATTGACATTTTGAAAAATGAGTAGAAAACACCATTTCAACAGATATAGAAAAAGTATTTGATGATATTTGCTATGATTTAAATCTAAAATGTTCCCCCAAATCTCACATATTCAGAGATGGGCCTTTTGGAAATTGACTGGATCATGGGGGGCCTATACTCATAATGGATTAATCCATTGATGAGTTCATGTCTGAATTTGCTGTTAAAAGTGGAGACTGGTCAAAAGGTGTACATCACCGGGGTATGGTCTGGAAGGGTATGTTCTTGTCCTCTGCTCCTCCCTTCTCTCTCGCTTCCTGATTGCCATGATGTGGGCAGCTTTCTTCCACCATGCCATTTCTGCCTTGGTGCAAAATAACCTCTGAAAACTGTGAACCAAAATAAACCTCTCCTCTTTTAAATTGTGGGTGTTGGATATTTTGTTGTAGCAACAGGGAAGTGATTAACACAGATCTCGGGAATGGTTCTAACAGCCTGAGGTAGAGAGACAGTGCTGCAAAGGCCAGACTCCTGGGATCCCCCCAAGCAAGCAGGAGTAGCAATCTTACTCTCAAACAAAATGGACTTCAACTAAAACTGATCACAAGAGGTGAAGGAAGTCAATGTGTATTAGTTAAGAAAACAGTTCAACATAAAAAGATAACCATTGTAAATATATACATACCAAATGCAGGTGCAACCAATTTAATAAACACTACTGGACATAAAAGATAAACAATAACATGACATAATGGGAGACTTCAGTATCTCGTTTTCACAAATAGATCAACTAAACAAGAAATAAAGAAATATCATAGCTGAACCATACTTTTAAACAGATGGATTTAATAGAAATCTACAGTGTTCTTGCCCTCCGGCAACGGAATGCCCGTTCTTCACAGTAGCACACAAGACTATTTCCAAAAGGGACCACATAGTAGCCCACAAAGCTAGCTTAAATAAGTACAAAGGAATCAAAACTGTATCATATGTACTATCACATCACAGCACACTGAAACTAGAATAAAAGAAATTTTACTAACACCTGGATATTACATAACACATGCCTACACAGTCAGTAGATCACAGAAGAAATAAAGAAGGAAATCAAACAATTCCCAGAAACAAACAATAATGCCAGTACAACATGCAGGAACCTATGCTATGTAAATTCCAGTACAAAGAGGGAATTTTATTGCTGTGAATTCTCACATTGAAAAACAGAGTGAGCTGAAATAAATAACAAAATGATGCACATAAAGGTCTTAGAAAAATGAGAAGAGTCAAGATCCAAACTTTCTACAAGGAAGGAAATCATAAAGACTGGAGCAGAAATTAATAGCATTGAGACTACAATATAAAGAATCAATGACTTGAACAGTTGGTACTTTGAAAGAGTGAACACAATGGAAAAATCCTTAGCCAAAATTACCAAAAGAAGAAAAGGAAAGACCCATATAAATGGAATTAGAACAGAAAAAGACAAAATCAAAATGAACACTGCTGAAATACAAAACACCAACAGTAACTATTATGAAAAATTGTATTCCACCAAATTAGAGACTCTAGAAGAAATGAGCCTAGACAAATGTGAAGACTGCCCCTTCCTTTATCTGTGTTGTGTTCTGTTTCTTCAATTTTTCTGTAGGCTCCAATTTTCCCATCAGATCTTTCTTGGGCCTCAGGATCCCACCTCTCTCCTTCTTTTCTTCCCCAAGTTATTATTTTCCAGTGTATGGATTCTGAATCTGGGAGAGACTGATTTGCTGCTGTTCACACTCTGACATCTTCCCAGAGGTCTACTCCCAAATTATTACCCTTTGCTGACGACAAGATCCTTTATTTAGAAAACCAAACAATTCCACCAGAAGACTTCTAGAATTAGTGACTAAATTCATCAATGTAGCAGGATACAAAATCAACATGCAAAAATCAATATTGTCATTATATGCCAATAAAAACTCAGAAAGAAATTAGGAAGATAACACCATTCACAAAAGCATCAAGGAAAATTAAAATTAAATAGTCAAATCTTGAATTGTGAGCAACATGGTCTGTGAGTGTTCACAAGATGAGCAAATGTTTGTAAGAAGTTTTAACTTGATAAATGAGTGATGTCTTGTAATATGAGTAGCATGTCATGCTGACTGTCATATGATCACAACTGGTTTTTCCCTCTCTCTGCTTTGATACACAAGTGCTTTGGATTACAAGCAGCAAGCAGTATTCTAACAAACCAAGGTTTTACTGTACTTAGGAACTAATCAAGGTAGTAAAATCCTATGTAGTGAAAACTGCAGTACTCCGTAAAAGGTGTTCAAAGAGGCCAACAGAAAAGGAAAATACCCCTGTCCTGGGTAGACAGAACCAATATTGTCAGAATAGCCACGTCACCAATACTAATATAAAGATGTAATGCAATCCAGATTCTTTGGGCTTGTGTGCAGCTGTCCCCCCAAAGCCTCATGCAGTCATAGGTGGGGCTTTTTGGAGGTGGCTGGATCTAGGGTGTATGACACAGATGAAACAAGACTACAAGAAGACAGCCTTCTATCTCCAGGAAGGACCCAGAAAAAGTCACAAATTATACAGCTATTAACAAATATCTTCTCCCTTCTCCCATTACTCCTAAAGGGCTTAAGAGGGACCTTTACCCCCCTTTAAGATCAGGCACTGGTCTCTGGGACCACTTCTCCCAGCTTCTACTGTTCTGGCCAGAGAACAAACTTTCCTTCACCATACAATTGGCTCTCAGTTTTGCTGTGAGTTCCACACTTCGAAGAGAGAGAAATAATCCAGATTGGATCAAAAATTTGTTACAAATTTCATGCACAATACTGGACTCCTCTTGGTCTGATCAGCCATGTACATGTGTGCACACGCACACACACACACACACACAAGAGGACTAAATCTTATGGATAAGAAAGCTAGCACTCTGAAGTGAGGAAAAGTTTGGGACTGGTTTCTTTCTGACTTCTGGCAATCATCGTAAGTAAGGCAAGGACACTGGGCACCTAAGAGACACGTCTGAGATGAGATCAATTTCCCAGCCTTGAAATCTGCTCCAGGGAGCCCGGCAGACACCTCTCCTGCAGGCTGAGGGCTCCTGACACTGAGCTGGTGGTCAGGGGTCCAGCTCTGAGAAGGCTTTCCCAGAATGTTCTGACCTAGACATGTGGGCATGATGACAAGTATGCCCATTATCACGTTTGTTGATAGATCCTGTCCCACCCAATGGAAGCTTTTACTCTAATCCATACTCCCCACAGCTGAGAGGAAGCTTTCTTACAGCTTACTCCCCATCTTGATTGGAGCCATTTCTTTCTCTTTATCTGTTCATCTTTAAGGGTTCTACAGTCTCCTTCTGCCACTGGCTCTTTGTTCCCTTCCTTAAGGACTGCCCTCCCTGAGAAGGATGATCTGGGAGAAATATATTCATCTGTAGTTTTTGGCTGTAACCCTGAGGAATATTTTCTATCCCATGCACTTCAGTGTGTGACGCTGGGATTAAGGGTGCGAGTGCTACTTGCCCTAAGGGCCTTTATGGATTCACCTAGGGGGACAATGGCATATCTACTTTCTTTTTTCCATCATGGATCATACTGCTTCTATCCATGAACCATATGAGCACTGCATGTTGAAAAAGTGAACTCATAAAGTCTGGCCTACTAGAATAGACCTCTTGTAAAGTCTAAACAGGTGTGGGGACATCCAAATCTATTTAATGGGATGCAGAGTGACAGGTTTTACAACACTACATACTTCGAGGGTTCTATTTCCATTGTCAATGAGTATCACTCATAATTTAAGAGTCCAACCTGGAATCTTAACGTTGAAAAAACATTCAATATTTAAACTTGTGTCTGATTTATTTTACTTAGCATTTTGGTTTCAGGTATACCTCCGTTTCCCCACAAATGACTACTATTTCTCCTTCTTTCTAGCAGAGTTTTACTCCATTCTGTGTAAATACCACATTTTCTTTACCCATTTATTTGTCAATGAGCATATAGGCCACTTCCAAGATATAGGTGTTATGAGCTGTGCTGCTATATACACGTGTATGCATGTATCATGGTGATACGATATCTTCATGGTTGTTGTTTTTTAGACAGGGCCTAAAAAAGACTATGTAGCTCAGATTGGCCTTAACTTCACTATGTAGCCCAGGCTGGTCTCAAAGTTGTGGCGATCCTTTGGGCTCAGCCTGTTGAGTGCTGGGATTATAGGCATGTGGCACCATGCTAGCTAATAGGATGCCTTTAACTTTCAGAAAGATGCCTAGAAGGATAAGAGCTGAATCAAATGGAATTTGTAGTTTTAGTTTTCAGGAAGCTCCATACTGATTTCTGTAGTGGTTGTATTAGTTTTGCATTCTCATCAACAGTGTAGGACTCCTTTTTCCCCATAGCCTTGTTAGGATTTATTATTATTTAATTTTTTGGTAATGTCATTCTTTTGGGGGTAAGATGGAGTCTTGGGTTCTTTTAATTTGGATTTCTCTAATGGTGAGTGACGTTTAACATTTCTTAATGCATTTATTGGCCATTTGTATTTCTTCATCTGTGAAGTGTCTATTCATTTCATTTGCCCATTTTTTTTAATTGTGTTATTGTAGGGGGTCTAATTTTTTGACTCCTTTATATGTTCTAGATATTAGTCCTCTGCCTGAGGAATAACTGGAAAAATACTTTACCATTCTGTAGGCTGTCTCTTCAGTCTGTTGCTTGTTTCCTTTGCTATGCAGAGATTTTTTAACTTGATATGATCTCATCTGTTGATTCTTGATGTTTCTTGAGCAATTGGAGCTCTGCTTAAAAAAAAACTTTGCCTGCATTTGTGTCTTCAAGAGTTCTACGTGTTCTGTCTTGGTTCTGCCTATTCAAGAACAGTGGATATCTTTTCATCTTCCGACATCTTCTTTGATCTCCTTCTTCAGAGCACTGCAGGTTTCACTGTAGAGGTCTTTCCCTTCTTTTGTTAGGTTAACACATTAGTATGTCATTTTCCTTGATGCTGTTGTGAATGGTACTATTTTACAGTTTTTTTTTCTCAGCGGGTTCATTACCAGCATACAGGAATGCTATCGAATTCGTGTATTGATTTTGTATCCTGCTATATTGCTGAATTTGATTATCAATTTGAGGAGTCTTTTCATGGAATTTTTTGGGTATTTTACATAGAGAATGGTGGCATCTACAAATATAGTACTTTGACTTCTTCTTTTGTCATACATATCCCTTTTATTTTTTGTCTTGCCTGATTGTGCCGGCTAATGTTTTGAATAGTATGTTGAACAGGAGTGATGATAATGGACATTCTTATCTTATTCCTGATTTTAGAGGAAAAGCTTTGAGTGTTTCCCCATTTAATATAATGTTGGTAGCAGGTTTGTTATAAATGACTTTTATTGGATTGAAATAAGTTCCTCACACACCTATTTTTTTCAGTGTTTTCACCATGAATGAATGTTGGGTTTTGTCAAAGGCTTTTTCTGCACCAGTCAAGATAATCATATGACTTTTGCTTCTCTTTATGTGGTGTTAGTACATTTATTGATTTGCATATGGTGAACCATCCTTGCAACTCTGGGATGAAGGCTACTTGGTTGGGATGTACCATCTTTTTGATCATTCATTGCATCTTGTTTGCTAGTAACTTGTTGAGGATTTTTGCATCTATATTCATTAAAGAGATTGGTCTGTAGTTCTCTTTTGGTTTGATCTGCATCTGAAATCGACGTAATCCTTTGAAATCAAGGTAATTCTGACTTTCAGAAATGATTTCAGGAATACTTCTTCCTTTTCAAATTCATTAAAAAGTTTAAGTAGTATAGGTGATAGAACTTCTCTGAAGCTTTTGTAGAATTTAGCAGTGAACTTATATGGACCTGGGCTTTTCTTAGTTAGAGTTTTTACTAGTGCTTCAATTTCATTGCCTGTAATTGGATTATTCAGTGTTTTTATATCTAGGAACCTATCTGTTTCTTCTGAGTTCTCCACTTTACTGGTGTACAGCTATGTAAAGTAGTTGTTTATATATATATTTTTCAGCATTGTCCATTGTGATTTCATCTTTTCATTTCTAATTGCATTCACTGGGGTCTTTTCTATCCTTTGTTGGTTAGATTGGCTGAGGGTTTGTCTATTTTATTCATTGTTTAAAACAACCAGATCTTTGATTCTTTTTTTCTTCATCTTAACTTCACTGATTTTTTTTCTCCTATCTTTATAGTTTCCTTCTTTAGACTTGGGTTTGGATTGTTCTTGTTTTTCTGGGACCTTGAGGTGCATCATTAAGTTATTCGAGCTCAGTCTATTTTTGTGATGTGGCCATTCAAGGCTATAAACTTTCCTCTGAAGACTGCTTTCACTGTGTCTCCTAAGTTCTGATATGTTGAACTGGTATTAATATTTGGTTCTAGAAACTGTCTTATTTTTTTCCTTGATTTCATCTGTAACCCATTGTTTAGTTAAGAGTGTACTGTTTAGTTTCCATGCATTTGCATAATTTCTATGTTTTCCTTTACTGTGGATTTCTAACTTCATTGAGCTATGGTTTGGTAATGTACATGATATAATTTCAATTCTTTTACATTTACTTAAGACTGATTTATTGGCTAGTATGTGGTCCATTTTGGAGAAAGTTCCATGTGCTGCTGAAAAGAATGTGTTCTGATGTTGGGTAAAACACTCTTTAGATATCTATTAAGTGCACTTGTTCAAAAGTCTTGCTCAACTCTTTTAATTCTTTGTTGAAATTTTTGCCTAGTTGATCTATTTGTGATAGTGGGTTATTGAGGTGCCTTACTATAATTGTGTTTATATTTATGTGATCTTCTGTGTCTAGTAGTTTTATAATGTTGGTTGTGCTATTGTTTGGTGCATACGTGATAATGATTATTATCTCTTTCTGATGGATTGTTCCCTTAGTCAAAAGGCAACAAACTTCTTTGTTTCTTTTGATCAGTTTTGGCTTGAATCTCTTTGTCTGAATATAAGACAGCTAAACCTGGGTATTTTTTTTTTTTTGGTGGGAGGGAATCCTATTTCATAGAATATTATTTTCTGTCCTTTGATTTTTAGTCTATGAGTTTCTTTTGGGGTTAAATATGTTTCCTGTATATGGCATGGAAGTTGTTTTCTTTTAGGGTTTGAAACACTTCACTGCAAGCCCTATGAGTCTTTAAGGTTTGTAGTGAAAAGTCGGCTGTCATTCTAATGGGTTTTCCTTTATAAGTGGTCCGTTGGTTTTTCTCTAACTGCTTTTAAGATTTTATTCTTCTGTTGGACTTCTGAGATTTTGACTTGGATGTGTTTGTCATTGGGAGGTTCTTTTCTGACCCTGGCTATTTAGAGTTCTGTCCCCTTCAATATATGTTAAATTCTTCTCCCATATTTGGAAAGTTTTCTTCTGTTTCTGTAAACAGATTTCTTATGCCTCTGTGCTGTCTTCTGAGTTTTTCACTTATTCCAATTAGCTTCAGATTAGTCTTCTTTGAGTCATATAGCAGTGTTTGGAAACGTTTTTTGTGTTCTCGTGTTTCTAAGGTATCTCTGAATAACTGGTCACTGACATTTATCCTTTCTTTTAGTTCCAACCTTCTGTCCTCACATTTGTCACATCTGCTGCCTATATTTTCAATGGAAATTTTAATCTCCTAAATTTCTATTTGGTATCTTTTCATGGACTCTTAATTCTTTGCTAAGGTGCTCATTCATGTTTTGTGTCATTTTATTTAGCTTAGCTAGGTTTTTATTAGTGTCATCTACAAGCTTGCTGATTGTTTTATTTATTAGGTCCATTCTATGTTTAGTTATATCTTCCTTGGAGTCACCAACCACCTTATTAAACTATTTATCTCATCTGTTATCTTTTTAGTATATGTGCTGCCGAAGCAAGCACATCCTCTGTTATCTTTTTGAATAATTCAGCTGTATATTTTTGATTTATTTCACCTCACTGCCCCACGAATCAGCTTTGGGGGAGTAGGGAGTTTTTTTTGTTTTCAGAGAAGTTTTATTGCCTTGTCTTCTCATGTTTGTATTGCCCGTGTGTGTGTGTGTGTGTGTGTGTGTGTGTGTGTGTGTGTGCGCGCGTGCGTGCTGAGGTTTGTGAGTTGATTGTAGTGGAAGACTTTATTGCTGTTATGGAGACCTCCTTAGTTTGTGTCTACTCTTCACTGGTGTACTCTTGATGTGGCTAACTGTGGGCCTTTGCCTCTCTCCCAAGATCTAACCACCTCCATTTGTTTAGAAGAGGCTGCAGTGTATTTGACTCAGAACCCAATTCTCCAAGAACGGCCTTAATGTTGTTAATGACACAATGGCAATCCAGATATTAACGACAAACTAATTAATAGAAACCACTCTGCCAGCTTAGCCATAACAATAAAATCAGCAATAATATAGTAACAAAGATAATTGAGATATTGATATAATGTAAGAACCAATAATGTATAAACTTTAATCAGAGAAATGAAATCTATAATTATAGTATAGACACTAAAACAAACAAAATAATAACATACAATAAATGACCTACTAAATACACCAACTGCTCTTCCTGGTATGGTTTATGTGCCCTAAATCCTCATGTGCTCGTAGGTGGGGCTTTTGGAAGGTGATTGGATCATGAGGGCATGATACTCACAAGTGCAGTAGTTCACTGATGGGCTGGTAGCTAACTGTGATTTGGAAGGTGAAACCTGGTGGCAGAGGTGGGTTGCTGGGGGTGTGGCCTGGAAGGCTCTATCTCCCTTCCTCCTCCCTTGTTTGCTCTCTCTGCTTCCCTCTGCCATGCCCTGAGCTGTTTCCCCTCTGCCATGACTCTCTGCTGTGCCATGCTTGCTTGCAGCCGACAGAGTATGGACTGAAACTTCTACAAACTGTTAGACAATGTAAACCTCTCCTCCTTTAATCTGCAGGATTCAGATATTGTCTCAGTGACAAGAAAAGTAACTAAGACACCTCCACTAACAATAATACAGTATTCAACCATAATAGCATACTTAATTAACTAAAGACTCACAAAGCTTGATGGTTATGCTAGTAAAAAAAAAGAGGGAGCGGGAAACGAGAGATTGAAAAAAGAATTTGAAAAGTTAGTCATGGAAGATGAGAAGGAGAAGAGAAAAATGAGACAGAGGATACTATTGAGAAGTAAAAGGAAATTAATAGAATAAGATAAAACTAACAGAAAAGAACAAAGAAGAAAAAAGAACAAAATGAAAGAAAAAACATGAAAAGGAGAAAAGTTAAACACAGAAAAGTAAAAAGAAAAACAAAAATAAGAAAAGAGATAAAACCAAGCTCCTCAAAAACCAATGAAGAAAAAAGAAAGAAAAGAGAAAAAAGAATGAGTCTTTCCCAAAATTCCTCTGTATTTTTGAATAAGTGATTTCTTTCCAGGATCTGTGGTCTTGAAATACAGGTAGTCATGATTATTTCTTCCTTGGAGGGCTGGGATTTAAGATGCCAAACCTGTAATCATGTAATTATTTCCTCTTTCAAGCAACCCCATTTAGAAGCTATTTTGGGAACCATCAAGATTCACCTTGTGGTGGAAAAATAAAGATGGTAGAATGCAAGTAACCTTTATGCAACTCCTGGAATGAAAATAGCCCAACAAAGGAAGAATGATTTCTCAAGATAGAGACTAAATGCATTGAAAATTTTACTGAAGTGAAATAATAGCCAAAAATGTCTAAAATCTTGAGAAAGGTACAGGAGGAATTTAGAACCTCAAGCAGACACAGCAGAAAAGAACCTCCCCACATCATATTATAGTTATGGTAGCTACTATTATATTCTTTACTTTTGTTACATCAACTTTTTAGCTACCACATGTTAGTGAGAAGATCCAGTATTTATATTTCCGTGTCTGATATATTTCACTTAAAGTCCTTCTGTTCCAGCGTGCTGCAAATGACAAACGTTCTTTTATTATGTGGCTGAATATATTTCATTGTGATTTCATATCAGACTTCAGCTATCCATTCCTCAATGGGCACCTCACTTGATTCCACATCTCGACTCTTGAGAATAGTGCAGCAGTGAACACTAGAGGGCAGGAATTCCTTTAATGTGCTGCCTTGATTACCTTTGTATCTGCACCCAGGATATTTGTGTCATAAGGTAGATCTATGCTTATTTATTTGAGCAAACCAGTGTTTTCAGAATGATTTAACTAATTTACATTCCAAGCATCAGTGTGTAAGAAAACCCTTTTCTCTGAACCTTCACCAGCATTTGCTCATTTGCTGTTGCTGTTATTAACAGACATGTGACTATAGTTAGATGACATTTCTGTGTTTCGATTTGCATTTCCCTGATCATTAGCAATGTTGATAATTTATATTTGGATTTTTTTGAGAAATGTTTTTTAAGATTATTTGTCAGTTTTTAATTGGAATGATTTGCTTTTCTGTGGTTGTGTATTTTGAATTCATTATATGTTCTGGATATTAATTCTTTGTTAAAAAATTGTTGCAAATATCTCCTCACATTCTATGGGCTGTCTTTTTACTCTGTTAATTGTTTTCTTTGCTATGCAGAAGTCTCTTACAGCCTAAAATTCCATCTGTGTATTTTTGCTTTTGATGCCTTATGCTTTTGGCATCTTATCCAAAAGTCACCTTGAATGCACCAGGTCACCTTTTGTGAGGAGTCCAAGTACAGAATGAGTTAGGAGAGGGATCTTGGAGAATCAAATAAGCAAATGAGATAAAGACAATTAAAACGGATTTCTTACCATCACAGGAGCTAGTTAGAAATGTGGAAATTGAGAAAATTAAATGAAACTTATTGCCCTACATTGGAATTAGAGATATTAGTGTGAACTCATGGTTTTCAGTACATATACATATAGAAATCAATACAGAAATAAAATAGAGATGTATGTAGAGAGGTGTGTGTGTGTGTGTGTGTGTGTGTCTCTGTGTGTGTGTGTGTGTGTGTAGCTAAGAAGAGTTAGGAAGGAGACATTTAAGAGGAGAATCATTTGAGGGAGAGTAGAGTGAGGATAAACTGGGCATGATAGGAGCAGGTCTGAGGAAATGTCGTGCAGAAAAGATTTAATTTTTGGAATGTTTTCTTCTTGGTCTGTGGCAAAAACATCATATTTAGCAGTCCATTTTTGTTTATCCTTTTGTACAAGTGATTCAATTTAATTATCTTGTTAAGAACAAGCCATACATACCTGTAGAGCTGTGTCTTAGTTACTTTTCTCTCGTTGCTGAGACAAAATACCAGACACCCAAAATTAGGGGAAGAAAGGTTTGTTTGGCTCACAGTTTGTAGAAGTTTCAGTCCACAATCAGCTGGGTCCGAGGCAGGGTGGCATGACAGAAGGCAGAAGGTAGCCAGGTAAGCAAGGGATGCAAGCAAGGGAAAGGGCTAACTAGCTTCTTTCTGTATTTTATATTTTATCCAGGCTACCTGGCTTTAGGGTGGGCAGTACTCCCACCCTTAATCCTAATAGCCTTAATTTTAGCATCACATCCTCGATCCCAGCAGAACCATGCCAGAAAATCAGTGGGCTAATTTAGTAATCACACACTCTGGATCCAGCTACCTCTTACTGCATGAGGCTTTGGTGGGACATCTAGGCACAAACCATAACAAGCTGTGTGTTGAGGGGGTGTGGGATGGGAGGGACAAAAGTGCAGAATGAAAGATGTCCTCTTCCTTCAGCATGCAACAAAGAGAGCCACCTTCAGGAGTCCTGGAGGTGGTCAGTAGCAAAGTGAACAGCAGTGTATGAAGGAATTAATACAAAAAACAGCAGAAAGCAGGGAGCACAGCACGGCAGCTTCAGAAGGAGTTAGATTTACGCTATGCCTCCCCCACCTCATTAGGGGCAGCTGATTCTTGCAAGAATGGTTCTGATATCTCAGTCTGTGTCAATGATTCTCATAGAATATGGTGCCAAGAAGGTGCCTGATAGCAGCTACAAATGAAATGAATGCAGTGTGCACAAGTATTTGGTCAGATTGGATGTTTGTAAGTTAACAGTATTTCTACACAGCACATGTGCATTTTCCCATTTCCTTAATTTCGTTTATTTATTGTATTTCAATTTTTATTTTTATTAATACATGTTTGCAGGGATATGATGATTGTATTCTTCATGGGCAGTTGGTACCTGTACATAATGCATCTTAATTCTTTTCTCCTCCTCTTCCCCTTCCCTTTTACACCATCTTCGGAGACCACAGTTCTCAGGAAAGATTTCTCTAGCTGCATGGTTCCTCTTTTTCTTTGTTCCCGTTTCTTCCTCTTGCCATTGGAATGATCATTTCTGTAATATATGCAAGCTGCTTTGAGTGTGCTTAAAGGCCGCAGTTATCTGTGCTGGTCCTGGGGATGGACCTCGTGCTAAGTCAGAGGTTCCACATTGTGGTTACTGACTCATGAGAAACCTCTCTTAGGCACTGGGCTATTTACTGCTGCTGTTCTCATCTTGTTGAAAGATTGGAACATTTAGCACATGTTTGATTTCCATTAATAAGATGTGTTAAGGAAGGGACAAAACACATTTGTCTGAGAAAACAGAAGGTGATTTTTCGACATGGCTTCAGAAATCACTTATGCTGAACTGAGTTTCAAAACTGAATCCAAGTCTTCAGGCACCAACTCAGACTCTCCTGCAGGTAATAAAAACATTTTTTTACCTATCAGAGTCAACGAGGGGATGGGTGAGCAGGGGGTTTATGAACACAATGTGGGTGTTGGTAGTTGCCGTTTCTCTGACTTGATCTGTCTGGGAAACATAGAAGATTCCGTGGAATGTGTTGCCTGTAGATAAGTGTTAAGCAGCCATAGAGTTGTACAGCACACAATATTCGTATTTTCTTTACTCTGACCATTTAGAGGAAACCATACTTTGCATTTCACTGTTACTGTTCTGCATATAGATGTATCTAAATGTGTATATATTTTTCTAAAAATGAAATCATATCATATAATACTGAAGGTTTTTCTTCTCTACTTAACAACACATCAGAACTTTAAGAACATGATTTCTATTTATTTGACACTTTTCTCCCTCAGTGCTGGGGACTGAACCCGAGACCTCTTACAAGCTAGGTCTGTTCCCCCAGAAAGGAAAATGGGGTGTGACCATGAGGTAGAGACTAAAAGACTGACCTTACACAAAAATGTGAAGTATGATTATAAAGATTTTTTCGCTATAGCACATAAAGTTGTAAAGTGGACATAACCACACATATATTTAAAGATACAATGAAATACTATGCAAACTTAATAAAATGTGTTAGAAATACGTGGTAACATGAAAAATGTTCACAATAACAGTGTGTAAGAATTAGTAGGTCAGAAATCAATATATACATTTGGTCAATTATGAAGGAAAATGTACCTAAGTGTACACACACTTCTAAAATACTGAGAAGATACATACAAACGTATTGATTTTTGTCAATGGAAAAATTTTTTGCTTTTATGTGTTTTGTGTAGTTTCAATAAAGAATGTCATTATTTCTTTCCTGTTCCTATGTTTTCCTATTATTTTAAATTCCAAACTATTAGTAATCATGTGTAATGTAAGAAAAGGGAGAAGGAGGAGGAAGAGGAAGTAAGGAGAGAATTTATTCCTGATGAAACTAATTCGATTTCTCCTCAGCTCCCAAAGAGAAGACCAGCCCTCGGAGAAGTAACCCTTGTTTTCCCAAGAAGCTTCTCGTCCCATTGCTGCTGCTCGTCCTTTTAGCTATCCTATTCTTTGCAGCTTTTATCAGTAAGTATGCCAGCTGAATCAGGAAGCCACCTT
This sequence comes from Hystrix cristata, assembly GCA_004026905.1. Classification (NCBI taxonomy): domain Eukaryota; kingdom Metazoa; phylum Chordata; class Mammalia; order Rodentia; family Hystricidae; genus Hystrix; species Hystrix cristata. The sequence goes on along the minus strand of PVJO010008693.1, from coordinate 20,494 downwards.
TGCTTTAAAAGAAGAGAAACTGTCCATTAGAAACTCAGATTAATAAAAGGTTTATCAAGACACATGAAAAGGAAATTTACTCTGGAGAGATAAAGTTCATGGGAATTTACTGGGGATTTTGCTCTTTCCACTAGACACTGCAGGGGTGGGGAGGAGCACATGTATGTTTCTTATGTAGGATTTATAATTTGAGTGCACAGACACTTGTCTTTGGGGATGAGCAGATGGACAAGAAAAAGATGGGGGAAAATATTCTGGAAATATTTGTGAAATGAATACTCTTCTATTTATTTCTGTCATACTCAAGAATATGTGTTCTGAAAGCCAATTTAACAAATACATGGATTTCTGCACATATTGGCTTACAGAGGATGTCAGCTGGAAAGGCAGGGGCAATTGGGGCCACATTTCTGCCCTCCCTCACCAGATTAGGCTGGGTGTATTCACCTGGCATGGTGCTGACTTCCAAGGCTGAGCTGGCCACTGCAAAGCCCCTTGAATCTCAACTCGGACCTCACACAGAGCTGCTTCTACACACACTACTGACCAGAGGGAGGAATAAAGGCAGTCCAGATTCAAATGGTGGAGGAATGGTCTCTATTTCCTGACTGAGAAAGCTGCAAAGTCACACTGGAAAGTGGTATGGAAATAGGGAGGGTTGAAAATTGTGGCCACTTTTGCAATATGTCACAGTCAAGGAGAGTCATTGAGGAATTTTAATTAGGGAATTAGTATAGTCACATCTGAGTTACGGATGCATGCTTTTTCAGAGCTTTGGAAATTGAGGTAACAAGAGAATTTAGTAGGCACGTTCATAATCCAATTGAGAAATAGAGAATTATCTAAGAAAGTGTTATTGATGCAAGAGGAGATGGCTTTGAATGATAAAGGAGATAGAATAAGGATGTCGAGTCTTGATGAATATTTAAATCTCGATATTAAAGAACCCTGGGATGTTATGTGTGATTCTGATACTCTGAATTAGTAAACTCAGCAGTCGTGAAGTTGTTCAACAACGTAGACCATATAAGACAAGTAGCAGGTTTGGGTTGGAAAATGATTTAAGGTTTGGACTTTCCGAGTTGCATTTTAAATGTGCATCCTACTGGGAGATTTCAGTCTGGATTTCGGGTCTGGTTTTGGGAACCATTCACGCACAGGTAGGTACAGGTTACACAATGAGGTTATATGGTATCAGTCAAGAAGGTTAGTGAAGAATAAAAGCCAGGGATGGAACTCTAGGGGATATTTAAGAGAGACAAATGGAAGAAACAGAACTTATAAAAGAGTGTACAAGGGGCTGGGGTTTTAGCTCAAGTGGTAGAGCGCTTACCTAGCAAGCACAAGGCTCCGAGTTTGATCCCCAGCACCCCCACCCCCCAAAAAAGAGTGCACGAAGCAGCATAAGAAAGGTGAGGCAAAAACATCAAAGAGTAGTGTGCCAAGAGTCAGGTAAGAAGAGAACTGTATTGCAAGACATCCTGTAGACTGGGGATGAATCAGCAGACCTGCGATGTTACTGAAAACCTCTTTCAAGAAAGGTTTTAGTGAAATGATGGAAGCAAAAGGCAGAATGTCATGTTTCAAGGAACAAATGTCAAGAGACTCAATGTAAAGAGAAAAGAGACAAAATTTAGTTTATAGAAGGGAAGGTGAGTTACTAATAAATTGGGCAATGCAGGCGAGTGTAGGTGTCCTGAAGAGTAAGATTCAAGTTGCACAGAGAGAGTTAAAGAACAGAGGAGGAAAAAAACAATGTGCCTTGGTTGATATTCCTTTCTCTCTTTCTTTCTTTTTTTAATTTTCCATTCTCTAAGGTAACCCAGAATGGCTCACATTTAGCTAATATTTTATTCCCCCAAAGTCTCAGTCTGAATCCTTCAATGCAAATATTTGTCTGCCTAAAAGACCTGTACCCTAAGATTTACCCTTTAGATGAGTCTTACATTGAGTATTGAAGAAAAATATGCTAAGTCCTTTTAGAACTGCCATGTCCTCTTTCAACTACTGATCCTTCAGCTATTCCTAGAAATTTCTATGGTCTCACCATCAGTAGAATTAGGACTCCACTGACTCTAGGAAGATAGGAAAACTTTTCCAGTCAGGCTCTGTCTACTTAAGTCACTGGGCATTTGTACATTATATTTTTTATAAAGAATGCAAAGGGGAAAAGAAGAGTAGAGAACACAATCATAATGCTACTAGGAAAGTGAATGGGTTTTTTTTTGTATTTCCTAGTTTTCTCTCAAAAATATTTTCAGCTTCTTGACGAAAAGACGACTGTCAAACAAGGCACAAAGAAGCACACAGAACTGGAGTGTATAAACAATTCACCTGGGGAAGGTAAAATTTACACTGCCTGGAATTCGGTTGTTGAAAATAGTTGAAGATCCCAAATCAGTATTTCCAATAAGATTCCCAGGTAGCTCATTTGACAAATGGAGTCTCATGATCGGTATAAGCTATAAGTATACAATTATACGGGAGCTAAAGTTCTCATGTATGTACATTAACTTGTGCAAGGCTTGATTGCACTAAAAGTTACTGTGGTTTTGGATTTCTTCAGCCCTTGTTTCACTCTGAACTTTTTATGCACACTGCATCGCAAGGTCCAATTTTAACCCCACTCTGCACACAGAGTATCTCATATTATCAACATCAAGCCAGAGTAAGAGTGTTTGTTACTTCTAATGAGCAATATTGATGCATTATCAAGAATTGAAGTGCATGTGCATGTGTGTGTGTGTGTGTGTGCGCGCGCGCGTGTGTGTGCCAAAACACCCTAGGAAGAAATACTCAAATAATTTTACCAAAATGACATGTGAAATTAGACATCAGCGTTCATGTAACTTCTTTGAAGTAATTGTATATGTTTGGTTTTCTCCTCTATATCATTTTCTAGCTCCTTTAATCGTTTATATCTTTGGATATTCATTTTACATTTTGGATTATAGTCCATTATTACTTCATTTATCGTGCTATCCTAGCTCTGGCCCCCGGTGTCCCTTTGACTTTTCAACCTCTATGTGTTTTGTTTTCTTACTTCTTCAATTTTTGGGACCACAACATGCTCTAGATTCATTGTGTATTTCCTGTTCCTTGTCTCTGATCAACTATTTCTCTGAGAATCCCTGGCTTCTTTTATTAAATAATAGTATCCTACACATTTTGATAAGTTGCATTTTCATTTTTATCCAGTTTAAGGTATTTTCAAAACTGTATCTGACACTTGTCTGACCTGTGGGTTGCTTAGAATTATGTTGCTTAGATCCAAGTATGTGGAAATTTTCCTGTGTTCCTTTTTTATTCATTTTCAATTTCCTTCAATTATGATCGAAGAATACTTTCTATTTAATTTTAATGATTTAAAATGTGTTAAGGTTTGTTTGTTTTTGTGGCTGTTGTCCATATGTGGTCTATCTTAGAACACGTTCTCTGGGCACTAGTAAAATGGGTATTCTGTAACTGAGCGCAGTGTTCTAAAAGTCTTGGACCAATTCTATTGGTTGATGATTTTGTTGAATTCTTAAATGTTCTTGCTGATTTTCTGCCTGGTTTTCTCCACTTACAATGTATTTTTCCACTGTCCTTTCACTGGTCTCACTTTTCATGTAACACAGTTTGCATCGCTGTTGTTTGGCACATACACATTTTACGTTATGTTACGAGACTCTGTTTTTTGGCTATTTTGTCTCTGCTGTTCAAAGAAAGTTATTGTTTTCTCAAACAATTTACTCATGTCTCTCCCACCATCACCAATCTACTGTTGGGTCCATTCACTGAATATCTAAAAAGTTATTGCATTTTTCACTAAGAAAATTTCCACTTGGTTCTTCTCTACATCTTCCATTTCTTTGGGTCTATAATTACATTTGCTTTAAAAAGGTTTAACTTCTGTTTGATGCATTTTTATTATTGCTAATTTAAAATCTTTGTCACATCACTTTAATATTTTCATTATTTTGGTTAACGACAGTTATTAATTTTGAGAACTTCTTGGTTCTTGTTATGTTGATTTATTTCCATTCCACCCTGGAAATTGTTGTATTATGTTCCAAGTCTGGGTTTATTTAGGTTTTTCAAATGCCACTTTTGCAGCAAAAAAGAGTCCTGCCTGACCTCCTGCCTGAGGAGTTTGACTTGCCTTCCCTCACGCCCAGGCTTGGGGCTACTGGTTATGTCAAGATGAGGGCAGGGCCAGCTTCTAGTTGGTATTTTTAGAGTTCTTAGACTTTTAATAATGTACACTTTTTAAAGTGGTTTTCTTATATTGCACTTTTATGTCCTTACTCCCAATAAAGACAAACTCTGGAAATGTTGTCCAAAGAATTGGAAGTCATTTGGATCCCACTGCTATTTCTACCCACCTGAAGCAAGATCCTGGAATGAGAGTGAAGAGCGCTGCTCCAGCCTGGAAGCTCATCTGGTGGTGGTCACAAGCAAGGAGGAGCAGGTACTGTTTGGGGATAAGGTGGGTGCCAGCCTGGTCCATTTGTTGAAGGTCTGTTTTTGTTGCAAAAGAGGTGGCTCTTACTGCTTTAAGATACGTTGCACGCGCAGGGCCCTGAGTTCAATCCCTAGCACCACTCCTGCACAAAAAAAGGTATGATGCTATGGCAGAAGGATTTCAATGAAAGAGTTAAGAAGAGCCCCTCAGCATTCACGTTCTACACCATTTTTTTCTGTTTCCGTAAAACTAATGGACCCAAAAGAAATAGTGGCTTTTGAAAGACTGCTCATGGGAATTGCATGGAAGGATGAAAATATTTCTTCCTGAAATGCCAGTTTTTTAATTCTATATGTAAGTATTTTATACATTGTGAACTGCTTAACAGAGAAGAGTGTTAAGTTGAATAGGGAAATAAAATTAAATCATGCAAGTAGGTCATCAACCAGAAACACAAAGTATCTCTTAAATTATAGTTAAAGACACTCTATCAAATCTGCAAATATTTTCTCGCATATAACTTTGAAGATGACCATTTTTAGTGATAAATCAGAAGTTGACTCTGAAATGAGAATTCATTGTGAATGAATCATAGATGGACATTGCTTCCATACAAAATGAAAATCAGACTCACCAGTGTTGTATGGGATGCTGCTAGCTCTTCCAGAGACCTGTGTTTTTAGGTGGCCCTGTGTACCTAGTCCTCCATTCTCTCCTTTCCTTCTCCTTTTGTGTGGCCGTGAAAACTCATTTCAAATATCACACTATACCCAAAGTGTGTAATTAAGTGTTAATCAAAATTTAAGGAAATGTTTAGGTAGAAGGCAATGTTAACTACTGATTCGATCACTACACAAAGTGTACGTGTACTGGCACACTGTATCCCCATCAATTTTACAAGTGTACAAATAATTGAAAAGTGTTGAAAACAAATATATATATTTTTAAAAAGCAAAATAACTCAATTCTGGATGAGTACTATAAGGTTGTGCTTCCCTTTGTTTTCTTTTCTTAGCATTTCATAATACAGAACATGAACAGTAACACTGCTTATTATGTGGGGCTGTCAGATCCAGATGGTCAGAGAAACTGGCAATGGGTTGATCAGACACCATACAACGAAAGTGCCACGTAAGTATAGAATCAGATCTTACTAGTCCAAGAAAATAGGAACCAGTAGATGATTCTGAAATCCAACGGTGCTTCAGATTCTACAATCATTACACTAAGAAAGAAAAACTATTGTGATACAAGGGATCAGGTAAAATCTTTTCATCATATAAAGAAACCCCATGGGCTAATATTTCCCTGGGAACAGGATGTAAGGATGGACAGATGGAAGAAGCCAGAGTCTTCTGGGGGCCTTTTAATGAAATAGCGTAGGAGACATCTGATGTGGCCACAGTTTGCAAAGGAAATGTCTGAGATGCTGGTAGAGGAGAAGCAGCACACGTAGTTGGGAGCAGCATGCATGGCAGGGTGCACCGACTTGGGTGTGTATTACCCTGACTTTTGCCAGAGTTCAGCCCCAGTTCCTTTACTGTCTCTAACCCCTTTCAAAACACTGTTGGATTCAATATCCTCAATCCTTTTTCTCTCTTTCAGATTCTGGCATCCTAATGAGCCCAATGACAGGAATGAGCGTTGTGTTCTGCTAAATTTTCGTGCAGTATTTGGGCAATGGGGCTGGAATGATGTCCGTTGTGATTCTGCTCAAGGGTCAGTTTGTGAAATGATGAATATCTATTTATGAATCAGCTACTCTCCCTGTGCATGTGCTTCCATTGACACCCATCTTTATACAGATAGCTAATAAATCTTCCCTTACATATAAGGGATGTCCATAAAACTTTAGGTAAGTGGTGAACTATTCAACCTATGAAAAATTAATTACTATGCTTATGTGCTTATTTGCTTATATACGCACTCAAAAACAAGTGTTTGCTGAGCATTTTGCATGTGCCACAGACTACACTAGAGGCCTTATTTGTGCATACGTGGAAGGCACAAAAGCTTTCTGTCGAATCGATAAGGTGGATTTACTGATGCAGTCCTGTGATATGCTTCCTCCACTTACTTCTTCTTTTTGCCCTTTACATTTATTGATGTATAATTGTCAACTTAAATTGTGTGTTTTTAAGTTACAAAATACTTATTTGGTATACATATATATTGTGAAATAATTACCAAAATTAAGTTAGTCCCCATATTTATTACTTGTCATAGTTACCTATTTTGTTTTACTAAGAATATGTAGGATCTCCATAAACAAGTTTCACTTGTAAAATATGATACTGTTAACCATTGTCACCATGATAGTGCAGATCTCCAAAACTTATTTTTCAGCTGACACACATTTCACCATTTTCCCTCGCCTACCCCATTTTAGCCATCATTCGACTCTGTTTCTGGAAAATTGACTTTTTAGATTCCACCAATAAATGTGATCATACAGTGTTTATCATTTTTTGTCTGACCTATTTCTGTTAGAAAAATGTCCTACAAATTCATCTATTCTGTTGCACATGAGAAGACATCCAATTTAGGGTGAAATAATATCCCAATATATATGTGCTTGTGTGTGTGCCTAAAGTACATACTTATGTCTCCTTTATCCATTCATCCATCAACAGACGCTATGTGTTCGTGTCCTCCCTATTGCTACTAATACTGCAATGAACATGGAACCCTAGATGTTTCTAGAGAGTGATTGGATCGTTTTTATATATTTCTAGAAGTGGGATTGCTAGATCTTATGGTAGTCTGCTTTTGGTATTTTTGAAGAGCCTCTAAACTGTTTTACATACTGACTATACTAGTTTACTCCGTCACGCATAGAGCACAAAGATGCCTTTTTATTATGTCCTTGCAAACACTCGTCAACTCCTGTCTTTTGATAACACCACCCTAAGACATGCAAGGTGGTGTTTAATCATGTTTTCTATGGCTGAATGTGATTTGTTCCCCCAAAGTTTCATTTGTCGGAGGCCCGATCCTCAGGCCAGTGCTGAGGCCTTTAAGAAGCGGGGAACAGCGAGAGGTTGTTAGGTCACTGAGAGCAATGTCCTTGGAAGAGCTGTGTGGTTTTCCAGGGCCCATTGTGATGCTGTTCTTAATTTTTTTTTTTTACGTTTTATTTTAGTGGTACATTTTAGATATGTATAAAATAACTTTCATAATAGAGACTTTGCACTTGTATGTGATATATCTTGCTACTGCTTTTTGTCCTGTTCCCGTTCCCCCTTCAACCCTCCTCCCCTCCTTATTTACAAAACCTTTGTTTCCATTTTTTCTTCTATTCTTTTTATTTTCTTGTCCCTCCGTTCCTTTATCCCTCCTCCCTCCCTTGTTCCCCTTCCTATTTGAACAATTTCTTCCCTTTCCCAAACTAGAATGTATTATATGTTCTTAGTTTTTTAATCAGTATTTTACAATTTCCAGTATCCAGATGTTCACCTCCTTGGTTTAATCTTCCTAAATGTTTCATTCTGTTTGACAACTGGAAATGGGATTGTTTATTTTCAGACAGTTTGTAATTAGTGTACAAAAATACAAGAGACTGGCCGGGGATTTAGCTCAGTGGTTAGAGTGCTTGCCTTGCAAGCATGAGGCCCTGAGTTCGATTCCTGGTACCAAAAAAAAAAAAAATACAAGAGACTTTTTAATATTTACTTTGTATTACACATTTGTACTGAACTCATCTGTAGATCCAATAGTGTATTACATGTGTGTTTGTATATAGTCTGTAAGATTTTCTCTGTATGAAATCATACCACCTTCAAACATACAGTTCTCTTTTTCCTTTCCAATTTGGAGGACTTTAAATTGTTTGTCTTGTCTAATTTCTCTGGTTAGGCCCCTGAGTAGTATGTTGAATAAAAGTGATAGAATGGCCACTCTTATTTTATTCTTGATCTTAGAGGAAGCATTACAAGTTGAGTATGATGGTAACTGTGAGCTTGTCATCTACAGCCAATTTTATGTTGAGGCAAATCCCATCTAAACTTATTTTGTTTAGCGTTTTTTATCACGAATGCATGTTCAATTTTACAAATGACCTGAATTTATAATGAAGACTATTAGAAAGGTGGGGTTGAGGGAGATGGGAGAGAGAAGGATTACGGACGTTGGCAATGGTAGAGAAGACATTATGAAAGTAAGTTGTTTGCACACATGAAATTGTCATTCATTGTTCTGGGTAATTACGATGCACTGTATAAATAATCATCGAAGGCTTTATCTCATTCTAATGCTTCAACTTATGTAATTTTTATCTCTCTTTCTGTTAGTCTATTCCACTCATCGATTTCTACAATTTATTCATTCTTGCATCCCAGTGATGAAAGTCACCTGACATGATGGGTGATCCTTTTAGTTTACTATTGAAATCAGTTTGCTGGTATTTTCTTGACGATTTTTGCATCTACTTGCATCAGGGACACTGGTGGGGGGTTCTCATTTATTTGTATATTGCATGGTGTTGATTATTTTTTGAAGATGTGTTTTGGCTCATCAGTAAAGCCATCTGTGTTTTAGCTTTTCTTTTTTGGTAGTCGTTTATTTACTAATTAAACCTCCTTGCACATGATTAGTTTGTTCAGATTTTCTATTTCTTTGTTATTCTCTCTCTTAGTAGGTTGTGTATTTCTAGGCACTAATAGATTTCCTTTGGGTTGTTGAATTTGTTAGTACATAATTGTTCATTATATTTACTTATGATTATTTTGAATTTTATGGTATCTGTTATTATGTCTCCTTTTCACTTTGAATTTTATTTAATAGATTTCTATCTCTTTTTATCATTTATTAGTATAGTAATAGGTTCATTAATTTTATCTGTTAAGAAGTCTAACACTTAGTTTTATTTACTTTTTTTAGTATTTTATTTATTTCTAGTTTGTACTTTTTTTTGCATTAACTTTGGGATTATTTTGCTCTTCTAATTCCTTTAGACTCATTAATTTTTCCTCTAATCTTTTTCCTTGCATTAATTTTGTACTTATTTTACTTTATCTAGTCAGGGTGTTTATTTGGGATCTTTTTTCCATCATAAACACATTTCTGATTGAAAATATTCATTTCAAACTACTTTGGGTGTATCCAGTAAGTTTTGTTTCTTTGTGTTTCTATTTTGCTTCGTCTCAGTATAGTTTTAAATTTCTCTTTTGATTTCTTCTTTGACTCAGTAGTTTTTTGCAGGGTTTTGATTAATTTCTACTTATTTCTGAATTTTTGCATGTTTTTCCTGTTGTTGAGTTCTACTTTTGTACTGTGACAAGAAAAGGTACTTGATACGACGTTGCTTTTCTTGAATGTGTTTTCTATCCTAATATGTGATCCACATGGAGAATGTTCTATGTATGCATAAAAATTATTTTTCTTTTATTATTATTATCAGAAATGTTCTATATGTGTCAGTAAGATCTATTTAGCACAGAGTAGACTTCTAGTCTCCTGTTTCCTTATTGGCTTTCTGAATGTATGATGTATCCATTGTTCAGAGAGGGATGCTAAATTCTCCTACTATTGATGCTTTTGCTGTTTGTTTTTCTGTTTAGTTAGTATTTTCTTTATGGATTTAGATGGTCTAATGTTCAGTTCACAACTAATTTCAATTGTTTTACCTTCTTTTAAAATGACCCTTTATCATTATATAATGACTTTCCTTTATTTATTTTTAGTTTTTGACTTAAAACCTTTTCCTTCCTAATTAAATGCAGCCTACCCTGTTATCTTGTGGCTACTATTTGTGTAGATTAACTTTTCCCATCACTCAGGCTCAGCTTATGTTTGTCCTTAAGGCTAAAGTGAGTCTATTTTTGGCAGAAAACATTTGGATGTTTTCTTTAAATCCATTCTTCATTCTGTGTTTTTCTTGGTGAATTTAATCCATTTACATCTTACCATTGATAGGTATCAACTTACTATTGCAGTTTTGTGTACTGTTTTTCACTTTGTAGTATCTCTGTCGATTTCTTGCCATCCTTCTCTGGGACTTAAGAACCTTTATGCTTGTATACTGACAATTCTGTTTTCATTTTGTGTCTCTACCACAGGGTTTTCTGAAAGAATATTAGGATACAGAATTATCTTATTGATCTTTTATGTCAAAAAAAGTCTGTCACGTACAAAACTCTATTTTATTTCTCCCTTATCTCATGTTTTATATTTTTGATGTTACTGTTTGCATTCCTTTTATATTGTGTATCTATCACCAAATTTTTATGGCTATAGTTATTTTTAAAGTTTTTATGTTCAACATCACTGGTCATTCAAGAGATGCAAATCAAAACAACACTAAGATTCCATCTCACTTCAGAAAGAACAGCTATTATCAAGAAATCAACCAACAAGTCCTGGCACGGCTGTGGGAAAAAAGGAACCCTCCTCCACTGTTGGTGGGAATGTAGACTAGTCCAACCACTATGGAAATCAGTATGGAGAGTCCTCAAAAAACTGAACCTAAAGGTTCCATTTGATCCAGCTATTTCTATGCTTGGTATCTTCCTAGAAGAATTGAAAACCTCACACCACAGTGATATATGCACAACTATGTTCTTAGCAACACAATTTGTCATAGCTAAATTTTGGAAACAACCCAAACGCCCAACAACTAAGAAACAGCTAAAGAAGATGTGGTTTTTTTCTACACAATGGAGTACTACTCTGACATAATAAAGGATAAACTAGAGTCATTTGTGTAGGTAAATATATGCACCTTGAGAAGATACTCTTAAGTGAAATAAATTAGTCACTCATGAGTACACATCAAATTGTTTCTCTGATATAAGAAACCATAAGTGTACATGAAGACAAAGAGGCATAATAGATATTAGGTAAAAGAAAGATCATATTCAAAATAGAGGAGAACTAGAAGGGGAAAAGAAGGAAGGGAAAAGGGAAAGAAAGGGAAAAGGGAAAAAAATGGAAAAATGTAAATAAACTTGCTGTAAATAAGGAGGGGGGAATGTAAGGGAGGGGTGGGGAAGGGGCAGGGAACCAAGATACATCATGTATAGGTACAAAATAACTGTGATAAATGTGATCATACAATGTACCAATACATGTTCTTGATAAAAAGTTTTAAAAAATTAACAAAAAAAAATAAACTTTTATACTAGTTTTATGCAGCATGATTACAATATTAGGGAATTCTGAGTTAGACTTTTACCTATGAGTCTTATACATTCATAAGTTTTTACATCTTAACATCCTTCAATTTAATGTCCTTCAAGAAATCATTTTAACTTTTTTTTTATAAGACAGCACCAGTGGTGATTAACTGGAGAAAGTCTTTGTCTCTTCATTTCTGTAGGTCAGCTTTGCCAGATAAAGTACTAGTTCCAAAGGGCTAGGTACCTACTCTGTGTGGCCCAGCACCTGGCACTTTGCCGTCTCCCTCTTACCTATGGCATAGCCTTAGAGGTAAGCACCAGTGCCCTGTGTGCAGAAGGGGCACCAGGGCCCGGGAAGTGCTGGGACAAAACAGGAACCCACGTGCCCAGGACCTGACTTGGGGCCATGGCCAAGTCCTTGGCCAGCAGCTACCTTGGCATGGACTTCCTCTTCCACGGATGCTCATGTCAGCCCCTGTCCAACACCCATCTCCTTTTTTTTTTTTTTTTTGTGCTGGGGATCCAACTCAGGATTCTTTTTAATAGCACTAATTTCTTCAGAATCGCACAACTTTGGCACCAATTTTATACATTGTTATTTTAATTTGGGCCCAAATTTAAGTTTTTCAGATTTTTCTGCTCTGCATTTTGCCCTTGGTTCTCACTACAAACCTAGCTGAAAGAAGCAGTACCCATGCTCCAACCTGAACATTGTAGTGCCCTGAAATTTCCTCTGCCTGATCAATTCATACAGCATTCTTAATCTTAGTCCCTCACAAAGTCTCAGGATATGGACAAAATGTAGAAAATATTGTTTTGCTAAGATATAACACACATGGCCTCTAGTTCAATTACCAACGAAATCCTGTTTCCAAATGACACTTCCTGTGCCTGGCCTTTACTGTCTTCATTCCTATCAGCCTTCTGGTCTTCTGAGCTCAGACAAGAAGTATCTATTAGGCTCTGCTTATAGCACTATACAGCTTTTCTAGTCCACATCTCCAAATCACTCCAGTGTCTTCCTACTTACCAGTTCTAGAGTTTTCTGAACCACATGCTCAGGTGTAGTCACAGCAAGACCCACTCTATGTATCAATTTTCTGTATTAGACATCTTTCCAGTTGCTGAGTCACAATGCCCCAAATCCACAATTCTAAGGCAGACAGATTAATTTGATTCATCCTTTCTGCATATTTAACCCTTGGTCTCTGCTGGCTTCAAAGCAGAACAGAAACATTATGGTATTTGGGTATTATGGAGTAAAGATGCTTAGTTAATGGTGGCCGGGAAGCACAGCGGAAGGACTATGCCAGAGAGGAAAGTGCTAGGGACCATATGTAGTACCTAAGGTCACATCTCCATGACACACTTAAACATATCCAGAAGTGTGTTCCACCAATCCCCTGGATGGCTCCCAAGTCAATCAGGTTGACAAGAAATCTTAACTACTCAAAAGACCATGCCTTCTTTTAAAATCTATTTTTAAAATTTTTCATATTCCTTTCTAAATGGTAAGTGCTCATTGAATAGTTGTTCATTTAATGATTTCAGTGAAAAAGAGATATAAATAAATAATTTTTCTGTGTTTTACTCATTTTTATGTGAATTGCTCCTAGTGGTATGAATAGAGTATTCCTTATTTGTTTTATAATAAATGTAGAAAATCCTATTTCTGTGCTTCCAAGTCTGTCAATAGGAGAGGGCCATGTAAACACTGAAGAATAATGTATCTGTGTTTTGGGATGGTCAGGTGACGTGTTTCAGCTCAAGCAGGCTGAGGAGGCTATTCATGCTGAAAGTCATTTTTTGTGGAGACTCAGAGGCCCAGATGTGTGGAGAAAGAACCTTTGTGGATCTGGTGTGGATCTCAGCATCCGGGAGAGTTACGAGGGCACCCGTGCACAGTGTGGGCCCTAATGTGTAATGGGATTTAAAGCCGAAGCAAGCGAGATTAACATCCTCCCAGATGATGGACCTGGTGTCAGTAAGGAGATGTGTGTGTGGTGGAAAGCTCGTTGTGAGAACACAGAGCCTGAACACGTAAGGATGGCATCCTTGCTGGGAGGACTTGACATGGGGAGCCAGAGCCCAGGCAGTATGAGGAAACTGTCTATGCAGAAGGTAGACTCGGTGCGGGTCTCAGAGGCTGAACAGGATAAGATGGGACAGCCAGGGTCGGGGGTCTGAGCTTTCAGGTTGAGAAGGGCCTCTACCCGTGTGGTCATCTTGCGTGGGGTGTCAGAGCTCAGGAAATCTATATGGTGGCTCTGGGATCAGCACCAACACAGAAGACAGAATGGAATCTGAAGCAGAAGGCATCAGAACCTCAGTGGGGTGTGAATGTCCTGAGAAGGTGTTGCCTGACTCCATGCAGTACACCCGAGCAGACCAGGGAGGACATCGGGGCAGGGGACAAGGACTTTGACTCAGGATTAGAGTACAGAGAGAGAATTGTGCCTTAGTTGGGGAAGGGTGACCTCAATGATAGGAGATTCATAATATCCAGAAAAGCAATCAAATGGATCAGTTAAAGACAGTGAACTCATGTTTACTACTGTAACCCAAGTGAGAAATGTTGAAGTAGAAAGAAACTAGAATGAATCATGTGGCATTGAAACAACATTAAAGATATCTGTGTGAACTTGTGGTCTTCAGTATATTTATACATAGAAATTTACATAAAAATATAGATATATGAGAGGTATATAGTGTGTGTGTGTGTGTGTGTGTGTGTGTGTGTGTGTGTGTGTGTGTGTAGGGGGAGGCAGAGAAAGAGCTAGGTGGGGGAAATTAAAGAGGAGAAATTAAATGGGGAGAGGAGAGCTAATCTCAAAGAACCTAAATGTGGGATATGAGCATGTTTGTGGAAAAGTACCACAAGAAAGATCTAGTTTTTGGAGGAGTTTCTCCTTTTCCTGATAGGGAAAAATCATATTTAGCTCTCCATTCAAGTTTAGTGTTGTCTACAAGTGATTCCATTCAATAATCCTCACTGTTAAAAGATCTATCATATATACCTGTAGAGTGTATGCTCAGGTGGTGTGGGATGGAAGGGATGGAGAAGGGTAAGATGAAAGATGGAATAAAGAGAGCTGCTTTCAGGAGTTCTGTAAGTGGGTAGCTGCAAAATGAATGGAGATGCATTGCGCAATCAGTTACCAGCAAAAGGGGGAAGCAGGGAGCACAGTGGAACAAATTCAGAAAGAGAAAGATTTACACAGTGCCTTCCCTATCACACTAGAGGGAGCTAATTCTTCAAAGAAGGGAGGCTGCCATCGGAGTTTGCATCAGTGATCTTCTTAGTACAAGGTATCTAGAATGTGCCTGACCAGCCACAAATGATGAAGTGAATCCATTATGCACAGGTGTTAGCTCAGCTCGGTTTATAGGCAATAACATTTACACATAGAAACATGTGTGCTTTATTTTTGCTCTGAGTTCACAGACCACAGTTCTCAACAAGGACTTCTCTGTTTGCTTGGTTCTTCTTTTCTTTTCTTTCTGTTTCTTTCTTTTGCCATTCGAGTTACCATTTTTTGTTTTTAATATTTGAGAACTCTATTGCATATGTGGAACAGCAACAGCTGTGGCTGCTTGTCTAGGTGGCTAGACCTCTGTCTGAGAACTGAGTGATTCCACATTGTGGTTTCTAGTTTGAATGAGATTCCTCTCAAGGGTGTTGGCCTTTTACTACACTGTTCTCACTTTGTCAAAAAATTGGACACTCTATGGCCATGTTTGGGCCTTATCTATAAGATGTTTTAGGGGAAGGATGAAACAGATTTTCTGAAAAAGCAGGAAGTCTCTTCTCAACATGGCTTCGGAAATCATTTATGCTGAAGTGAAGTTCAAAACTGAATCCAAGTCCTCAGGCACCAATTCATTGTCTCCTGATGGTAAGAAATTATTTCTAGTGATCAGAATTAATGATGAGATGAAGGACAGATGGAGGGTTTATGAACCCAGAATGGGTGATGTTAGTTGCTGATTGTCTCAGAATCCATGCAAAACCTGAGTATTAGCAGATTGAGTTGCCTGTAGCTAAGTGCTTAGGGCCTGTAGTGATGTATAGTGGAAATGAAAAATTTGTGATGCTTTGTTTACCCTTAACATTTGAAGAAAACCATATTTTACAAGTTATTGTATATCCTTAAATACAGAAATTTATATGAATGTTTGTATATATTTTTCCAAAAAAAGAATTTATGTTTTATACTCCTGATATTTACTTTTAACTACCTGACAATATATCATAACTTCAGGAAAATGTTCTTTATTTATTTGGTATTTTTATCTTGAAGAAGGTTTGTGTTTTGAAGGGATCTGAATCCAGGGTCTTACACATGCTAGGCAGGGGCTCAAACACTGCACTACATCCCAGCACAGAAAGTGGCTTCAAACCATGATGTGACAACCAAAAATACTGACCTAAAAAGGTAAAGTAAGAGGATAAACATTTATCTGCTACAGCACAAAAATCCTTAAGGTTGTAAATAATATAGGAGATTATTTAAATATTATAATACTCTGCAATCATAATAAAGTATGTTAAAGAGTAAAATATGTTGATATGAAAAATGTTCACGATATGAGTATAAAAGAAATAGTTCAGAAATCAGTATATATAGTTTTTCACTATGTGATACAATGTGCATGTGTATACATACACTTAAAATTAATAAAAGGGTACAGGCAAAAGCATTAACAAATTTTCTCAGTGGAAAGAATTTAAACTTTTGTACATCATTCTTTCCTATTCCTATTTTTATATTACTTCAAATTCTATAATATTAGAAATTATAATTCATCCAAGTGAAGAAGAGGAAGAAGTGGAAATTAGAATACAATTTATTACTAATGAAACAAATTTGGTTTCTCCTTCAGCTCCCAAAGAGAACACCACTTCTCACAAAAGTAATCCTGGTTATCCCAAACTGCTTCTTGCCTCATTATTGATACTTTTCCTACTTTTGGCAATCTTATTCCTTGCTGCTTTCATTAGTAAGTATACTGGCAGAATCAGCAAGCAATGTGTGCTTTACACGAAAAGATGGTGTCCATTAGAAATTGACATTTGATAAAGGGTTACCTCATCATCTGAACAAAAGTTTTTCTCTGGGGATATATAATTCATGAGAATCCATTAAGGATTTTGCTCTTTGTTTGGATTTAGTTACTTTCCTCTCAAAACAATGAAATTCTTTCTCATTGGAGCAACTGAAGAGTAAATGTGTGTATATGTTGGTGTTATAGAATGAAATTAGTGGGGCACAATCTCTGTATAGGAACAGATGAATTTGAGTGCACAGGCACTGGTACATTAGGATGATCAGTGGGACAGAAAAGAGACAAAAAATATTCCAGGATAGTTTCCCCAATGATATGCTTGTAATTATTTCTATCCTGCCTAAAAATGTGTGAGATAGAAGAGTGAATTCAGCACATAAGTAGACATCTGCTTATTTTGGCTTTCAGAAATATTCAAATTTGTACAAAGCTTAAAATTTCAAGTACATATTTTATTTGTTCCTTTAGTCATTCAATAAGTAGTAAGAGCTATTTGCTGTTAATGGACAACATACTGCAGTGTGTGAGGCAGAAAATCCAGAAACGGACACATCCTTTGATCTCAAAAGAGTTAAATCAAATGGATCAGTGCATACAGCATTGTATGGGAGGAGTTGAGCAGGTGACAAGTAGGCACAGGAGACTGAGACAGGCTTTCTACAGATGGTGACGTCTAGAACTGCGGTACTAAGTATGTGTGAAGACTCAACTTATGTGTAGCTCAGGGCTGCTTCTGCGCCTTCTGTTGGCCAAGGGAAGTCTTAAAGCAGCCAGATTCAATAGTGGAAAAACAGGCCCCATTTTATGAATGGAAGGGACTCAAAGTCACATTGCAAGGAGGTATAGATACAGGTAGGACTGAAAATTGTGGCCATTTTTTCAGTGTTTCACAGTCTCAGAGACATATCGAAGAATTTTAAGCAAGGATTCAATACAACGAAATTTGGCTCATAGAAGTATGTTTTCACGCAGATGTGAAAATACATTTATGAGGAGAAAATTAGAGGTAAAGAGAAAAGTTAAGCGGCTAATCTGTAATCCAATTTTAAAATAGAGCTTGACCTAAGGACAATGTTAGTGAAGAAAGAGACTGTGGGTAATTTTGAATGAAAAGGAAATAGAATTCTGGAGGTGGGCCTTGTTGAATATTTAGATCTGTGGACTAAGGGTGCTAGAGAGATAAATTGTGACTCAAATGCCTTGACTTGGTAAACTCAGCAAACATGAAGTTATTCAGGGAGGGAGGAACTGTAGATGAGTAGCTAGCTTGCTTAGAAGATGATGATTTTAGTTTTAGGCATGTTGAATTGAACATATATGTCTAGTGGGAAACAGAACTTCAGAAGCCGTGTGTATCAAGAATGAGTAAAGGTCATTCACACGACTTCCAAACAGGTAACACTACAAGCGTATGTGATATCACTGAGGAACAAAGTAAAGTATGAAAACGGGTGATAAGAAGGGAACACGGGAGGATGTTCCATTTCACAAGAGGTGAATGGAGGAAATGAAACTTATAAAATAGCGTAAGAAGCAGCAGCAGGAACAGGAAACAGCAGTGTCCCAAAGGCTGAGGAGGAGGAGAACTGTGGTCAAGTATTGCATGGCATCCAGTTGCAAAATGACCAATAACTGCTACTAGAATGTTATTTTTTTTTTTTTTGCGAAATGGTGGATATAAAAGTCAGAATGTGGTAGGTCAAGAAGCAAAGAGGATTTAAGAGAAAAGAGAGAAATTCAGTTTCTAGAGGAAGAATTGAGTTATTTCTAAATTGACAGAGACAGGAGAGCGTACATTGAGAGGTCAGAGCCAGTTAGGATTGAGACACGTAAAAGAAAGAAGAGGAAGAAAAAATATGCTCTTGATCAATTTTGAGGTATTTTTAAATTTTCCTTTCTTTAAGTTAACCTAGAACTATTCATAATTAGCTAAATTCACTCTCCTGCAAGCCCCAGGCTGTGTAACCCTTAAATACAAGCATCTATCTGCCTTGACTTCTCATCCCTCAACATTTACCCTTTGCATGCATCTTACATTAAGTATTGAGGAAGAATATGGACAAGTTTCTTTAGACCCATTGTGATGGACCCTCCATATCCTCTTTCAACTATTGATCCTAGAGCTATTTCTGGAAACTTTTGTGATTTCAACAGTGAGAGGGTTAGGGTTTCATTGACTGGGGGATGATGGGAAAACTTTTCCAGTCAGACTCTTTCTACGTAAGTTATTGGGCATTTGTAACTATTTGTATGAAGAATCCAAGAAAGAGAAGAATCCAAGTAGGGAACACAGTTGTGATGCTAACCAGGAAAATGAATAGTTCTTATTCTCCTTTTTCAGTTTTCTTTCAAAAATATTATCTGCTTCTTCAAGAAAAGAAGACCCTCGTAGAAAGATCAAAACAATACTCAGAATTGGAGTGTATAAAAACCAATTCATCCACAGAAGGTAAAACTTACTTATACTTAGAATTCAGTGGGTGAAAATTGTATGTAAGGGTCCCAAGTCAGTATTTCTGATAAGGTTTCCAGGTAGCCCATACTAAGAAGTGGAGTCTTATGATCATTATAAATTACAGTTAAGGTATTATATAGAACCCAAACTTCTTTCTTCCTTCCTCCCTCCCTTCTTTCCTTCCTCTCTTCCTTCCTCCCTCTCTCTCTCTCTGCCTTTCTTTCTTTCTTTCTTTCTTTCTTTCTTTCTTTCTTTCTTTCTTTCTTTCTTTCTTTCTTCCTTTCTTTCATTTTTTCATTTTTTGAGACAGGGTCTTGCTATGTAATTCACACCAGCCTTGAACTCAGTACATAGCCCAGGCTGGCCTCAAACTCACAGTGATCCTCCTACCTCAGCCTCCCAGATGCTGAAATTACAGGCATGCTCCACCCCTCCCAGCAGAAACTAAACTTCTTATATGTGTATCTTCACTTGTCTCAGCAAGGCTTGATTGTGACAAAGGTTATGATGCCTTTAGGTTGATTCAGCCTTTGCTCATTTTTGAACTTTCTCTTTACACTACTCTTCCCTTCCTATCTCTGTTATAATCATTTGATTAAAATGATGATGAAGACTTTTCTATTTGAGCAATTATTTCAATTTTTGAATAAATACTGTATTTTAAAGGGCACTTTTATAGTTACAGCAAAACTGAGTAAAAAGATCTAATTTAACCATATCTTGCACACAGAATATCTCCTATTATTAGCATCATATATAATCATACATGAGGAATAGTGATTGTTACTCCTAATGAACAAATACTGATATATTATCATTAAAGTTCATGACTTTTTTCATGTGGGAATTGAACTAAAGGTTTTAAGCATGCCAGGCAAGCACTCAACCACTGAGCCACACACTCAGCCCAAAGTTAATAATTTATTCCAAGTTTCATCTCATTTTTCTTTTCTTATAATTCCTTGCAGGGTACTACATTCCATTTAGTTATGATGTCTCTTCAATCTCCTTTTTGCTGTGTACTTATTTAGGCTTTCCTTGTATTTGATGACCCTGTCAGTTTTGGGGAATACCGTTGTGATATATTATAGGGTGTCTCTCTCTATTGCAATCTATCAAGAATGATTAGATTGGGGATATTCATTTTGGGGAAAGGTCACAGTTATAAAATGATGTTTTCATCTCACATCACTTCAAGGTTATGTGTTATCAACATGATTTGGACTATTAATATTGACCATGACCCCATAACAAAGTAAGTTTCTCAGGCTTCTCAGTCCTAAAGCTAGTCTCATCTTTCCCTTTCTGCACTGTACATACAGCTCATGTTTCAAGGTTGCCAACTCAGGCTTCTTGAACTGTAGGGGGAATGTCGTGTTATTCAGGGCCCACCCCCATTACGAAGGACAA
>PVJO010008692.1:0-73797 GCA_004026905.1 Hystrix cristata | reverse complement strand
TCATCATCTTCCATATTTTCCCTTTCCCCTCTCTTTCCCCTGTTGCCTTTCTGCTTTTCCCCTTCTTTCTTTCTAGTACTCCTCTCCTCTGCACACCATCCTCCTTTTATATAATATCTATTACACCTCTTTGTCCTTATTTACAGTTATGGTTTCTCATATCAGAGAAACAATTCGATGTGTGCTCATGAGTGTCTGAGTTATTTCACTTAAGAGTATGTTCTCAAGAAACATCCATTTATATATGAATGACTCTAGTTTATCCTTTTTTATGGCAGTGTAGTACTCCATTGTGTAGAAAAACCACATTTTCTTTAGCCATTCGTTGGTTGTTGGGCATTTAGGTTGTTTCCAAGACTTAGCTATTATAAATTGTGTTGCTATGGACATGGTGGTGCATACGTCCTTGTGGTATGACGATTTTAACTCTTCTGGGAAGATCCCCAGTAGGGGAATAGCTGGGTCAAATGGAACCTCCAGTTGTAGTTTTTTGAGGAATCTCCATATTGATTTCCACAGTGGCTGGACCAGTCTACATTCCCACCAACAGTGGAGGAGTGTTCCTTTTTCCCCACAGCCCCGCCAGCATTTGTTATTGGTTGATTTTTCCATTTACGCGGTTCTTTCTGGAGTGAGGTGGAATCTTAATGCTGTTATGATTTGCATCTCTCGAATGACTAGTGATGTTGAACATTTCTTCATATATTTATTTGCCATTTTTATTTCTTCATGTGAGAAATGCTTATTCATTTCAGTTGTCCATTTTTGGACTGGGTCTTTAAATTTGGGAGGTTTAATTTTTTTGAGTTCTTTATATATTCTAGATGTTAGACCTTTGTCTGATGGATAGCTAGCAAAAATTTTTTCCCAGTCTGTGGGTTTTCGGCCTACTCTATTGGTGATTTCTTTTGCGGTGCAAAAGCTTTTTAATAGCATGTGCTCCCAAGCACTGATTCTTTGTATTGTTTTCTGTGCAGTCTGGGTTCTGTTCATAAATTTTTTTCCTACCCCTATGTCTTCGAGGGTTCTTCCTATTCTATTCTCTAGTAAATTTAATGTTTCTGTTTTAATGTTTAGGTCTTTGATCCACTTTGAGTTTAGTACATGGTGAGAGACATATATCTAGTTTTAATTTTCGACCTGTGGTTAGCCAATTTTTCCAGTACCATTTGTTAAATAGGCTATCCTTCTTCCAGTGAGGGTGTTTGGCTTCTTTGTCAAAGATGAGGTATTTGAGTGTGTTTGGGGTTGTTTCTGTATCCTCCAATCTATTCCATTGATCCTCAGGTCTGTCTTTTTGCCAGTACCTTGCTGTTTTTAATACTGTAGCTCTATAGTATAGTTCTATGTCGGGGACTGTGATGCCCCCTGCTTTTCCCCTGTTGCTTAGGATCGTTTTTGCTATTCTTGGTCTCTTCTGGTTCCTAACCCTAACCCTAATTCATTTACAGTCTTTATCTGGTAACTCTAACATCTCAGCTTTCTCAGGGATGATCTATCAATTTATTATTTTCCAGTAAACAGGACATACTTTCCTATTTCATTGAATGCTTTATAGTTTTTTTGCTGAAAATTTCATTTTGAATATTATCATGTGGTATCTCTGGATATCAGATTCTGGTCTCTTCCCAGGATTTCCTGTTGTTGCTTTTTTGTCACTGAAGTTCCCTTATTTAATGACTTTACCAAAGTAGTTGTTAGTTTTGTGTTTTTGGGTTTTTTGTTTTTTTTTTTTTGAGATGAGGTCTTGTTATGTTTAGTGTTGAACTCCTAGGTTCAAGAGATCCTCCTGCCAAAGCCTCCTAAATAGCTGGGACTCTGCAGAGAGCCAACAAACCTGGCTCTCCACGTCTTCAAACCGAAGCCTTTCTCTTTTGCAAAGACTGTTCCTTATTATATGTGGTCAGTCAAGTCTGTCCTTGGCAGTCAGCTGGTGGCCTGACAAAGATTTCATCAAATGCTGAAATTTAGCAGCCCTTTTTTTCCTTAAGCACTCCTTTTGTTCTTTCAAATTTTATATTCTAGAGATCTGAAAAAGTTCAGTTGGGTTACACCAATTTAATGGTTATTTCACTGGAGGGACTGATTCTGTATCATTTTCTGTGATGTCACTTGAGAGTAGAGGGGTGACCAACCACTTAGGGGGTTTCCTGGGTACTTGAGAGCCCCTGATGGAGGAGCAGACAGAAACATGAGCTGAGCAGTCTTAGAACTCCCAGGAAGGCAGGAAGAAATAGGAAGATCAAGCTGGCATGAGTCATATCTGCATGACTTGGGAAGGTGGAAAGGAAGGGAAGGTGGTTCTCAACCAGGCCTGCTTCAAGTTGTAGACCAGAGGAGAAACTGTAACCCTTCACAAAATCCTAGCAGCATTTTCATAGTTGAGTCAATTTAGGCCTTGAAAAACCTAAGGTCACATAGCTAGTTTCAGAATTAGAAACAAAACAGTTCTGACTCAAAAATCCAGGCCTTTTCTGTTATATTGTATCTGCTGTATAGGATGTGACCATTAAATCCGAATGTGGCATGATATCTCACTAATCACTAGAACTGATTAGGCTTTGCAGACTGGCTAAGACAGCTGCTTTCCCCCTTACCTCTCTTTGTGCTTCCCTTTAGGAATTACAAGGTTGGCCAGAGATGCTTCCACAGAGACGAACTACTGGAAGACTGAGTGGCCTTCTAAACAGACTTCTTTTTGGGTCCAAGATTACATTTTGTTTCCAAAGAAGGCTTTCATGAATATGATTAATGACAATTCATAACATGAAGTAAGTATCAATTCAATTTAAAGCCTTCAGTTTTACAGAAAAATTTTACTAAGAAAACTTGTTCTCATATTGACATAATGTCTCCTCATATTTTATGCAACTGAAAAAGCTTTGACATTTTTAAAAGTTATTTAAAAATTTTTCTAAAAATGTAATCAATTCACAAAAATCTCAAGAGAAGAACACAGACAAAATTAGCCCAATAACATATGGTAAGACAACTGTAGCTACCAAGAACAGTCCAGAAATAGTTTCTGTACTTCAGAACAGAAACTAGGCCTTTTGTTAGATCAATACGATAAAAAATCCACACTTTCTATTACTACTGAACTATAAATTTACGGCACAGGAACAAGAAAGGACCATTGGCCTGTATTGTAGGGCATGGAAGTTGTTATGGTTTGTTTCTAGATGACTCCCAAAGTCTCATGCAATCATAGGTGGGGCTTTTCAGAGGTGGCTAGATCTAGAGTGTGTGATTATTAAATCAGTGCATTCATTCACTGGTTTGGCATAATTCTCCTAGGATCAAGGACGTGATACTAGCAGTGAGGGTGCTGGGATTAAGGGTAGGAGTCCTACCACCCTAAGGGCAGAGAGCTTGGGTAAGATACAAGGGACAGAAAGAGGCTTGTCTATTCCCCTTTTTGCTTCCCTTGCTTGCTTTGCTGCCTTCTGCCTGTCTGCCATGCCACCCTGCCTTGCATCCAGCTGATTGTGAACTGAAACCTCTATAAACTGTGAGCTAAATAAACCTTTCTTCCCTTAACTTTGATGTCAGGTATTTTGTCTCAGCAATGAGAGAACAGTTGCTAGACAGAAGTCATGGGTATTTTTTGTAGGGCTCACATTTCTAAATAAATGATTCTGGGCATAAGCTGGTTTCCAAGAGATTTTCTAGGGCAGAAACCACTAAAATAATCCAGTAAGAAGTTATTATTCCAACTACAGAAAAGCTAAGGGAAAAAGATGATCTAATCCATACCATTTGGTAATAGAATGTGGCTTTTTTATGCCTGGCATCCAGAGGACGGCAGTCCCAGGAGAGCTACAGAACAGGAAGACCATTACACATCACCCTACTCAAAACATTACAATAAAGTATACTGATATCTGCAATTCACTTTAAAATGCATAAAAATGGGTGCATAAAGAGATAGGTAGATAAACACATACATAAAGGTAATCTAATAAAATGTTAAGGGTGATAGGTATATATGTGTTTATCATAAAATACTTTTGACTCTTTTGCATATTTGAAAATTTTTCCAAATAAAACACTGGGAGGAAAAGCATTCCAACAGGGTATACGAATAACCTTTAGACAGTAGTTTCTTTATAGGGATTAAAGAACCACTCCAGACTCCAGTCAGTGTGTGCATCTCTTTGATGTAAATTATACTTGGGGTAACAAATGAATTCTTTCTAGGAAATATTCTCTGTGAGATTGTTACTAATTATAATTGTATGTCTAGGTTTGCGGAGAATACTTACCTTTCATTAAGGCAAAGAGTAAACTTCTAAAATACAAACAAGAATGCATTAAGGATAACATACTGACTGCCCAAATGTAAATATAAATATCTGCAAAAGAGAATTAAAAAAAGGAGAAGCTAGGCAAAAGAGCTCTAACTGGATTTTGGCTGAAACATATATATTCATGGAAAACAACTATGAATCATTTTAAAAGAAGTCAGTCACATGACTGACAGAAGAAAAGGTATGCATAATACAGCTAAGATCTGGTGAAATTAAAGCAGGGTTGTATTTTCTTGCATTCACCAGTGACTACAAAGTCAACCCCGGAAGCATCTCTGGTTCCTCAGAGCAAAAGATAATTTCAGATTCCTTCTTAGGGTTCATGTCATGTGTGTTATTCTCTATGTAAAACAGAGGAAAAATACATGTGTTTCAGACAAAGCCTGATACAACAACAGCAGTAAACATATAGAAAAAACCAAACTTGTTGATCTTAAGAAATATTTACCTAAGGTAGAAGTTTGTTTGTCTACTAAGTGTCTTGAAAGGCTGAGTCATCCATTTACAAAAATCACATCTGCTGTTTGTTCTTAGTATACAGGAATAGGTCTAATGGAGGTAGCTATTCCTACCTTATGAAATAAATTTTTGATGAATGTAAAACAATTGAATGAGGGCCTAAAAAAGTCTAAAGATAATGTTCTGAAAAAAATTCATTTCCAGATTAAATTCTGCTTAAAATAAATAAGGCAGACTCACTCTTTGGGTAAGCAAGTAACTATTTATGATATGTTTCCTCGTCTTTAAAGTAGAGTTACCAATGACGTGAGTATCAAGTAACTTAATACATGTAATGTACTTAGGACAGTGTCTTACTGTTAGCTGCCATCACTATCTACATCATCAAGCCAAAAGAGACAGTAACTATAATCACCTCCCTCCCACAGAACTTATTTAAAACAAAATAAAACAAAAAGGATACTGAGAACATATTGGCTCTTTTTGAGCCTTCTTCCCTTTGAGCCTTCTGCCTTACCTCCTTTGTTCCTTTAAATATTCAATTTTTTATATCGCAACTTTCACTTCCATAGTGATAACTCATAGTCCAAGTTCCACTCACATTACTTTGCAGAAACTGTTTTGGTTAAAGTCACCTAAAGACTTTCTAACTTAAATCAGCAATTTCTTTTCAATCACTATGCTTCTTAATCACTCTTTAGTATTTCACATGGTTAGCCAATCCTCACTTTCTGAAATATCTATCTTTTTGGGCTTAACATGACAATACTTTTTCCTATTCTTTTCTCATCCTCTCCTCCTGATGTATCTTAATTGATTCTTCTTTCCCGCCCATTCCTAAAATACTACCAATCTTAGGCTCTCTATGTTGTTTTTTTCTTCCCAATTTCGGGAATAATCTAGTGGCTTTCAAAATTATCTGAGAAGTGATGGTTCCCAAGCTTATATTTCCATTCCAGACCTCACTCTTAGACTCCTGTACAGCATTTCCAATAATTTACAAGAGTCATCTGCTTGGATATCTAATAGAAATCTCAAACTTAAAATGTTTAACTGAAGTTATCTCACTCACCTTAACCTATTATTTCTCTTCCATTTGTTATCACAATTAATGAAATATCACAGACCACCTCTGTCTGGTCTTCCAAAAGAGAAGCTTGGGGCTTAACAAGAATTTCTTCTTCCTTAATCATTAGAACTAATTTGTCATACTTTTACCAATTACTCTTGAGGAATACCTCTCAGATATCATTCTTTTTGTCTTTTCCCATTCCATTGCTACTTATAGTGCTATAACCCTGGAGGAGTTCCTGGACCACTCTAAACCTCAGTATTGTCATCTGTAAAATAAGGTTAAATAAAATTTATGTTAAATCTCCAGCTTAGAACCTAGTAAATGGTTAATGAATGACAGCTGTATAATGTAGGCCTTCCAGATCTTTTGCTTTTATTACATAATTAAACATGCTTTTAGCAATCTCTCACATCCCCTCTACCTATTTCCAACAAATATATGTATCTGACTTGATCCTGTCCACTCCTACATTTCTGCCCACATATCATATCGACTCACCCTACCAAAGTCACTTGACCTAGTAACTTGTCCTTATACTTCTTGTCATAGGGTATATATGCTCAATAAATGTTCAATAAATGAATTCACAAATGAAAAATGTTGATACAGATTTTTCACTCTGAACTGCACAGAAATGCGTACAGACCTAGTTCTGGGAGGAAAAAAGGTTTTGAGAAGACAGTTACAGAATGTGTATGAAGGCAGGTCTTTGAAAATCATTTGTTTACCACATTTCAGGGGTACATTTTGGTTTAAAGGCTAGTAGCATGAACCAGAGGCCATTAAATAACAAGATAGGGAAGAAAAACTTATTTTCAAGCTCTATGCATATCACAGACAAAGTCCTGACGATCAGTGAAGAGTATTTCCTACTAGAAAACAGGGGGAAGAGGGAAAATGTGTTAATGTGAGAGAAGACAGTCAGGATATTTCTCTTAAAGACGTTTTTTCTTTCCTTTAGAAAAGTTACTGAGAAGCTGGACCCCCATCTATTTAGTAACTTATGTCTTGATAAAGTTACATATGATATTTATTTTTATACAAATAATAACCATATGTCATTATTATTATAAGTAGACTATGTATGTTAGCTTGTGGAAAAGTCAATTCTAAATACCAAGATTAGGGGTTGGGGATTTAGCTCAAGCAAGTGCAGGGCCATGAGTTTGATCCCTAGCACCTAAATAAATAAATACCAAGATTGTTATTTTCTAATGAGAGACAGGTTTATGCTCCGATTCACTTCATCTTTTGAAAAATTTGACACCAGAACCAGATGTGGTGGTGTGTGGTGTATACCTGTAATCTCAGTTACTTGGGAGGCCAAGGCAGGAGAATCACAAGTTTAAGGTCACCTTGGGCAACCTAGGGAGACTCTATCTCAAAAGTTTACAAAACTGACATGAATTTCCACCTCTGACCAAAAAAGAGCAACGAGGACTAGATTTACCTTTCCACCCCAAACAACAAAGCAAACCCCTACACAATATACACACGCGTGTGTGTGTGTATACAGTTTTCAAGACACTAGACATAAGACGATGAAAGTCAGTGATTCCTGAGAGATGGAAAATACATAAGGCAAACTCTAATTTTCTGCTTACTGCCTTGAGAGAACTTCTAGGTCACAACGTAAGGAGGAAGATTTCCAGTTTTCAGAACCACATGTAAGAAGTCTGGAAACCCCCACTTCATCCTAACAGGTAAAAAGCTGAGCTGACTGTATTCTCCTAGGGCAAACCACTGCCCTCAAGCCTGAAGAAACAGATAGGCAAACACAGGAAGTCACAGTTTATCACAGCAGAGACATGTCAAGAGTGGAAAATGCAGCAGGAACCACTGCCAGGAGAGGAAAACCTGAATTTTAATTGAGGAATTGCTGGAGGCCAGACAACTCTGAGAATTAAAAACTCTAAGGCGGGTGCCCCAAAATAATTCTTCCCTCCCACAATTTTGTATGCTTTACATCCAGGAACCCAACTAGGTCTCACAGCAAATATTTTTCAAAATTCCTGGAGGCTTCTGGTGTGGTAGGGTTGGTAGAGGTGAGGACAGATCATTTTGAAACAGGCCAATGCACTCATTCTTAACAAGGGATGCCCTAAAGAGAAACTAGTTAACCAGAGACTAACAAGGGGGAGCATTATCAAGCCTAACTGATCTAGGGAAATACCAAACGCCAGGCCACTGTAGCCATTCTCTCCAGCCTAAAGGTAGAAGACCACAACATTTAAGAGAAACATATTTGCTTCTGCCAATCACCATTCTAATTTCTTATTTTGATGACTATGTTAGAAGCCACATGTAAGTAGAATCATGCAATGATGGGCATTTTAGATTTAGTATAAATGCCTCAAGGGTCATCCACATTATAGCATATAGGGCTTCTTTTTTAAGACCGAGTAATATTCTATCACATACAGATGCTCCTGGACTTATGGCAGGGGTTATGAATGGATAAACTCATTGAAAAGTTTAAAATACCATAAGTTGACATGCATTTAGTACACAGAACTTACTATGCGTCATAGTTTAACCTAGCCTACCTTAAACTTGCTCAGAATACTTACATTAGCCTACAGTTAGGCAAAATCATCTAGCGCAAAGTCTATTTCATGGTAAAGGCAACCTATATAATGGAAGACACACATAAATCATGGGGGTTAATATCTAGAATGTGACTTAAAGATGTAATACCTGAGAGGGAGGAATAGAGGTCCCATTAATACATGCAGAGGTAAGAATCTGGGCTAATGAATCACATGATGGTGCCCTCTCTTGACCACAGTTTCTGCTGAAAGGGCAATTATTTTTTATAGCCAACACTGTTCCCCATCCTTGACACTCAGATGTCAAAGTATCTACAATAAGCCAATATATTGCTATAATTACATTACATATTGCTTTGTGTTTTTACTATGTAAGACACATACAATAAAGTGGTTTAGATACAGTTTCTAAGCCAGGTGTGGTGGTGCATGCCTGCAATCCCAACACTTTGGCAGGCTGAGGCAAAAGGATTGCAAATTTTAGCCTAGCTTGGGCAACTCAGAAAGACCCTGTCTCATATTAAAAAAAAAAAAAATTTTTTTTTTAAAGGGAATGCAATGTAATTCAGTGCAAAGGCCCTGGGTTGAAACCCTAGTACTGACCCCCATGTCCCCACAAAAGGAAAAGAAAAAAACCAAAAAACCCCACAAAACAAAACGAACCCACCCACCCAAAACAAATGAAAACTTGAAACCAACAAAACAGTCTCTGGAGTCTGTCAGATATGAACTGAATTCTGGCACTGTCATTTACTAGATATGTAACCAAAAAGAAGGCATTTAATATGTTTAAGTCTCCATGTCCTCACTACCACTATTTACATCAAGGAGTGGTGAGGATTACATAAGAACATATCCAAAGCACTAGGCATTGTGCCCAAAAAAAGAATTCCAATAAAGGCAACCTATCATTTTTATACTTGCTTAAAAGTGTCCCATACTCAATCTTTATCTCAGTGGTTTTAAAAATTTGCTCATATTAGCTATATGTAATAACGGGTTTGACTTCAGCATATTCATATTCATGTATGTTTACAATATACTTGGAGTATATTTGACTCCACTCTTACATCTTCCTTGCTCTTTTGTTCCCCTGATTCCTTTCCTCTTCTCTAATCATCTCCCTTCTATTTTCATGTTACTTTTTTTCTAGATTCTACATATGAGACAAAACATGTAATATTTGTCCGAGTCTTATCTCACTTAACTTGATGATCTCCAGTTCCATCCATTTTCCTGCAAATGACATGAATTCATTCTTTATGGCTAATTGCCCATTGCATGTGTGTGTGCACATACATGTGCACACGTGTGTGTAAATAAATATATACATATGTATGTATATATCACATTTTCTTTATCCATTCTTTACTTTATGGACCCCTGGGCTGTCTACATAGCTTAGCTATCGTGAACTGTGTTGTAGTACACATGGGTGTGTAGGTATCTTTAAAATATACTGACTAGAATTCTTTTGGGTATATACAAATAAGTGGTACAGCTGGATCAAATGGTGGCTCTAATTTTAATTTTTTTGAGGAACCTCCATACTGATTTCCATAGGGGGTGTACTAATTTATGTTCCCACCAAAAATGTATAAGGGTCTTAGTGTTTTAAGAAGTTCACTGTATTCTATTAATGTGGGAATAAAAAAGGAGGAAGTTTATTATACTCTGGAAAAAAATCATACTTTGAATCTTTCGTATCTCACCAAATTTCAGCTTTCTGACAGTGGTCTTACAGGAAAATATTTGAGAAAAACCTAGAGTTGGTTCTGAGTAGAATTTTCAGGAAAAGACTAGTAAAAGAAATTAGCTCTAGAGAACAGTAAAAGAATAGTAAAAAAAAAAAAAATCTAGGTTCACTACCATAGTTGGGAGGAACTGGGTTTTCAACTTTTGTTGGGAGATTACTACTGTTTCTATAGTCCCCAACATTTAATACTTCAAAATGTAGGGAAAATATAAAAAGTTTTAAAGATATGATACATATTTGATAAAATAATTATATAATTGTGTCAACATTATTAGACTATTGGTCTTGAGGTGAGATACAATATTTATTTTTGGGTATATGAAAACTGGCTATTTTAAGTGGTTGGAGTTTAACAATCGTATTCTAAGTGAACTCTGATTAATGAAATAGTTACGGCTTTATAAATGAAATTCTCTAGTTCTATAATTTTATTAGTATCTGGGGAAGTTAGTCCATAAAAGTACTTTATATAAAAACCTAGGTCACTTTATTGGATTAAAAATGTTTTAACAAAGTGTTACCTAAATAAATTATTGTTACTCTAATAGATTTAGCCACTTTGGGGGAAAATATGAAGATGACTAAGTAGGAAGTTGAGTCTTTAAATCTGATTTAGATCTAAACACTAAATGACCAGTAACTATATAAAAAAACAATGACATCATCTCATTCTAGTTAAAAAGGCTATTATCAAAAAGACAAAACAAAACAAAATCCTGGCAAGGATACAAAGAAAAAACTCTGATATGTTATGGGTAGGAATGTAAACTAGTGCAGCCACTATGGAAAACAGCATGAAAGTTACTCAAAAAACTAAAACTAGAACTGCAAAATGATCTAGCAATCCCACTACTGAATACGTATCCAAAAGAAATGAGATCAGTATGTCAAACATCTGCACTTGCACATTTATTGCCTCATTATTCACAAGAGCCAAGATATGGCATCAACCGAATTGTCCATGAAGAGATGGATTAAAAAATGTGATATACACATACAAAGTGGAAATATTATTTGGTCTTAATAAAAAATTCTATCACCTGCATGCAATAACATGGATGAAAATAGAGATTAAGTGAAGTAGGACTGATACAGAAAGACAAATACTGCTTGTTCTCACTTCTATGTGGAAGCTAAAAAGTTATCTTATGGAAATACAGAATAGAATAGCAGTAGTAGTTACCAGAAGGGTGAAGGGGTGAAGGGGAAGACAGGATGGTTAATGGGTATAGAGATGCAGTTCAGTAGGAGAAATATCTTGCAATGTTCTCTAGCACAATAGGATAAGTATGGTTGACAGAAATTAATCGAATATTTCAAAATAGTTGAGATGATTTTGAATGTTGCCAACACAAAGATCTGATAAATGCCCGAGGTGACACACATGCCAGTTACTCTGATCATTATATCCTATATACACATATTGAAATTTCACACTGTACCCTACAAATATGCATAATTACAATGTGTCAATTAAAATTTTAAACAAAAATTTAAAAAGGAAGAGAGCCAGGTGTGGTGATACATGCTTGTAATTCTAGCACTCAGGAGGCTGAGGCAGGTCAGCCTGTAGCTACACAGTGAATATGAGGCCAGCCTGGACTACATAGTGAGACTCTCTCAAAAAAACGCAAAGGATGAAAATAAAGATAGTAGAGTTTGAGAACTAGAAAGCCATCTCTATTGCTCCATCCCACAAATGGGAAGCATACATTAAGGTTTTCTTGTCTCCTAATCAACTAGTCCTATTTTTCATAAGCTTATTATTTTTTAATTAACAAAAGAGATATAAGAGAAGCAAAAAATAAAACAAAAACCATCAAAATGGCTTAATGTTATGCTTTCTTTACCACATTTTAAAAGACTTTAATGACTTATTTTGAAGAGCCAGATGTCATAATCACAATTTCCTTCATATTCTATCATAGCCTTTCTTTAAATAGTGCAGTGTGTTTAATACAAGAGGTCCATAGGTTCCTATTAGAAAATCATGTGGTTTATAGATTCTATTCTTTCTCAAAGGTTATTTTTCTTTTGTAGGTCTAGTGGGGGAACTTCTGTGTATTATCTCCTGTTTGGGCTTTTAAATTCTGAAATGCAATTTAACAAATAAGCCTAGTTTATATAAAACCAGATCTATGGGTATCTGGAGATATATGTGGTAACAAGTAGTAATCTGTTTAACAAAATCACATTCTTGCTATTCAAAAAAAAATAAATAAATAAAACCCCAAAACAAAAAACCCCACAGATTAGTTTCTAGGAGACTTTCAAAGGCATTCAGTTAAAGTTCTGCATTTTCAACTTTTCAGATACTTTGCAGAAGAGCTTGTTGGGAACAACTTCATAGAACTAAAGCTTACAGTCTGCCCATTTCTATACAGGCAGTTTTATGCTTGCAAACTTATTTCTGGATTTTGAATTTACCTAAGAAGAAGAAAATTTAATCTTGCTCTAAACTAAAACAATGAATAACGAAATAAAAAGGACTAATATTCCTCTGTAAATGTGAAAGCCAGCCAGGCAGTAATCAAGATGACTAACCAACCTCAGGGATGTGTGACTCAGCGGGCTAAGACAAGAGCACTCAGCTTCATGACACACATCTTAGTCAGCTCCATAAAGGGTTCATTGTTTCAGAAAAGTAAGGGACTCAGATACAGTGTGAAGTGCTGATTTTATTTGATAAAAATTAAACTCATTGTTTTGACAAAGCCAAGTTAACTGTGGCAGGGCCAATTTCACATAAATTCTGCCATGAATCAGACTATCATCTGCACATACGCCCTCCATCCTTGTGTCTATTAAAGCAGCAATTAACCAAACACAAAGCCTCTGAATAGCCTTTACGTAATAAGATTTAGCGAAAGTCCTAAGGAAACCAGCTTAGATTGAGAGATGAAGTTTTAATTAACAAGTGTAATCTTTTCACGCAGAACAGTGTGGTCATAATTTAACACCAGATAGGCCAGGGTCTTATCATCAATAAGTGGTTGTTAATTTACCACAGGTAGCTACTATTTGAAGTCACTATGTTAGCATTTGCTTTGTGCATTTAAACGTTCACTGGTTCCCTTTTTATATTTTACCATTAGATTGGCTGCATTTATCTGTAAAAACCAATTACCTCTTCATTTTTTTCAATAGGTAGCAAACACAGTTTCTGTTTTTCCTATGGAAAGAGAGATTTCATTAAGATGGCCAATAAGAAGCTTCAGGTAGGTAATTTCTAGCATAACTCCACTTTAACAAAATGGTGATTAAAAAATAGAAGCCCCAACTAATTTTAAAATTTTGAGTTAAAAACTTTAATAAAGTTAAATTAATTCAATTTAATAGCCATCAAAGATAAAGATAGGCTTTGGGACTAGAAAAGGTTCTTAGGGTGTGTTAGTTAGCTATATACTCTGCACTAGTATACAACCACTGTGACTACTCTAGTGTCAGAGCTCAAGCTCTTGGATGGTTGATAGCCAGGAACCTGGTAACTGGCTGCAAGGGGACCCTGGAGAGTGCACTTATGTGAATTTCTCCCTATTGTTGGGCTGGTTCTTGGAAACACAGTTTGGGTACAACAGCTGCTCAAAACAACTGTCTTGAAAAGTTAAAAAAAAAAAAAAGGGTTTTTTTTTTTTTGTTTTTTTACTAATGAAGCAAATGTTAATGTTAATAATACCCCACTTAAAGATCCAAATTCTAGCTTAGATGTTAACCCAACAAGTTCTGCCTCAATAGTCAAAAGGCTACTACCAAAGTCAGTACGAAGGTACTTGTTAAATGAGTTTGCCTGTGCTCTGAAACCATATTCATAAATGACTTCTAATAAGCTCTCAAAATACACTATCTTGTATTCCTGTAAACAGACTGTATGGTTCTTAAAGCATAAATTTTATTTTCAATTACAGTAATGCCATCTAAATTAGTGTTTTAAAGTGTAGTATGAGGACTCCTGTGGGTTCTGAAGACATGTTCTGGGAGTCCTCAAAGTCAAAACTATCTTTATAATACTAAAAGATTATTTACCTTCTTCCACTTCATTCTCTCACAATGGTACAGTTGAATTTTTTATA
Organism: Hystrix cristata; assembly: GCA_004026905.1. NCBI lineage: Eukaryota > Metazoa > Chordata > Mammalia > Rodentia > Hystricidae > Hystrix > Hystrix cristata. The sequence goes on along the minus strand of PVJO010008692.1, from coordinate 59,578 downwards.
GCTTACACAATGTTAAATGTAACAAATGAGTCCATTGTTTATTAAAAATTACTTTAACAATCTCTTTATCATTTAAAAAGATCTGTTATATTTAACAAAAACTAATACTTGACATATTAGTTTTAATTTCTAATATGGTAAATGACAACTTAACTTATATAAATAAAAGCTTTTTAGGATCTTTGAAAACTTTTTATGAGGGTAAAGGGATCCTAGGATCAAAAAGTTGGAGAAACACTGCTCTAAGCAAAATAGCGCAAGACTTCATATAAAGCTCCAAAGAAACGCTTCTCATCTCAAATGTTCTTTAGAGATATATCCAGCAGACATTATTTTAGTCTTTGTACCTGGAATCAGTTAGTCAATAAATGGTACCCCAGAATACAGTATATACATGTGACCACTAATAATCTTGTCTAAAGACTCAGAATCATTTAATACTAGACTTGAAATAAAAAACTATTTCAGGTGGGGTATGGCGGCATATGCTTATAATCCCAGCATTATGGGAGGCTGATGCAGGAGAATTGCCAGGGGCACAGCCTGGGCAACCTAGCAAATTAGTGAGACTCTGTCTCAAAACAATAATTGAAGAAAGGGCTCAGGGATGTAACTCAGTGTGAAGGACCTGGGTTTAATCCTTAGTAACACACATACATACACAAAGAAAGAAAGAAAAAAACTACTTGATACATCTTTGAGTGATACTTTAAAATGAAGAAAGATACACCGCTATTCTTTTTTTTTTATTTTTTACCAAGAACATGTATTGGTACATTGTACACATAATGATCATATGATACGCCTCTATTCTAATGTGGAAATACATAGCTCATGCATATGAAAAAGTTTTCAATTATTTTATTACTTTTGGAGAGAATAAGGTAATTGTATTTTGACTATAATCAGAATAAAAAATAAAGCTGAAGTATGCCTATAATCTGTACGTGCTTTTAAATGAAATTAGAAAGCAAGATGTTTTAAAAAAATTATACCAAGAAAATATTGTGATTATTTTCTTAAAATAAAGTACAATGTTTTAGATAGAAATAAAGTACTAAAGGCTTGCCAAGTAAGTATATAGAAACCTAAGGAAAGCTTCTGTCCAAATTTGCTTTCTTTTCTCTTTAATGTGCCATAAGTCATATCACAAGCCATACAATTCATTTGTAAACAGTAATCAAGATAACAGGTTACATTTTGAGAGAAGATTATTCTCCAGGGTCTCTAAGTTCTGAATTAGAGGATGCTAATTTTAGAAGGCCAACATACTGCTAAGTAAACACCCTGTCTCTTATGGATAAATGCACCTCCCTGGATGGTACGTTCTAATTATTTAGACAGCTAAAAGGAAAGCTCTTAAAAAATAAATACAACTTCAGGGGCTGGGGATTTAGCTCAGTGATTAGAGTGCTTGCCTTGCAAGCACAAGGGCCTGAGTTCAATCTCCGGCACCACACACACACACACAAAAAATAAATAAATAAATACAACTTCAAGGAACTGAAACGTTAAAGTTATAGTACTTTCATCATTGGACAAGCTTCAGCTTAAGTGTTAAGGTAAACAATATGCTGAGCTAGTTTTTGCAAGGACAATGAAATTAATATTATTACAAATGCATTATTTAGGCAGAGTGCTTCCTAAAGAAGTAGGTATACTTTGGAAAAATCCTTGGATGCACTTTTGTTGTTTTGAGTGGTCAGGTGGAAGCTTAATACAATGGAAAAGATTTTTACTGTATTCTAGATACATGACTGTGTGTAAACATCAAGCTCATCAGAATGTATCTGACAAAATCTTATGAAATCTTAGATACTAGAAGCAGCTATGGACTATCGAGTATCAGGAGAAGTCAAATGAAGGATTCTCAAAAATAATACAACTGAAATTTTCAAAATTTTTCCTATGTAGTGTAATACCCATGATTCAATGATTAGCAAAGCAGAAAAATTAAGTCAGTTTGTTTTTCAGTAATAAAATGCAAGGTGATATCAATGTGGCATATTTTCAAACAAATCTGAAGGTCTGTGTAAGTCAGTAGTTGTGTCCAATTTTCTTATCATGGTTGGGCACTGAGGATTTAGTACAAGTAAATTATTTGTCTTTTGATTAGATTTATTCAGGCTTTGGATATTATCAATTTAAGGTAGTGCTTGACAGAATTCTGTTTTCTATACTGGAAATACACAACCACATACAAGAAGCAACTGGTTAATAGAAAACTGAAGAAATGGCAAACAAGATGGACAAAACAAGAACTAAAACTGTAACTGAGGTTATAAATTATGATTGATTGAAGTTTGGCAATCGTAGCAATACTATCAATTATTTTATGCTACCATTTGCTTAGCCAACACTGAAAAACTGTCAGTATAATGGCTTTCAGAATGGACAGCAAGCATGTATAGATTCCTTCCTGTGGGAGTTAAGCATGGTATAATAGTGCTTAAGGCAGGACACAGGACAAGGGAGAAAAAGGGGAGCAAAAGCAAGATGAAAAGACTCCAGGACAAAAAAGCAAATTCACTTGATGTAGTAGAAATATGGATAGCTAGATATTAGATCAAAGTTGACTATATGTTAAAGCTATCAGAGATAGTTTGGTTTATTTTGAGCAAACAAGAGGCATAAATACCAACAACAGACCCCTCAACAAGACCCCCATTACAACAAAATGACAGTCTGAAAAGATCAGGTTCCTGCTTGCAAAAGCATGCAGCAAGCCTCAAAGAAGTTAAAGAAACAGATGCCTAATTAGAAAAATGATATGTTGTTCAAATGTTGCCAGGACAGGATTAGCAGCACCGTACGAAAAGCTGAAGAAAATAAAAATACTGCATGCTCCTAGAAATGGCCACCAGAATGAAAATGAAACTCTCTAGCAAAACACATGATTATTTGCCTAAAATTCATCAGCAATATGGCTAAAAATGAAACTGATCAGTCACTTCAGAAATCCAGGATCTTAAAAAGGTTTTTTTCTCTATTACCACCTACTCTTTGCATTTGTTTTCTTTCAGAATTTCAAAGATTTGATGCTTGTAACTATTGATGATTAAATGTGTTTCTATAATGAATAAAGTCCATTTGTAGAATTCATTACTTTCATTCTAAAATAGATCAGCTAACATTTTAAAGGAGGTTTAAAAAGTTTTGAAATAGGGAGATAAAGAGGAACTTTTGCCTGTATCACAGTATCTATCAAATGGGAAAGGATACAAGAAAGGGGGAGGGGGAAAGGAAGGGAAAAGAAAAAAGAGAATAGAAGGAAAAAATGGAAATGAAGCTTTTGTAAATAAGGAGGAGAAAAGAGGTTGAAGGGAGAAGAGGGGAATGGGAAAAAAAGAAGAATCAACAGGTCTAGGTATAAATTCCCTATGGTGAATGTTATCATTATGTATATCTAAAATGTACCAATAAAATTAATTTAAGGAGTTGGGGATTTAGTTCAGAGGTAAAAGTGCTTGCCTAGCAAGCACAAGGCCCTGAGTTTGATCCTCAGCAGTCCCCTCAAAAAATTAATTAAAAAAAAAAAGAGGAACTTTTTGACTGCTGCCCATTTCCATTTGTTCCCTGACAACCCAAAGCCCTCCCGTGCTTCTAACCTCTTAAATCCTGCTGTGTGCGTGCACCACCCATACTCTGTCTTGGCATTCGAAGAGAAGTTCTCAAAGGTGTATGTCTCTGCTCATCCAGGTAAGCAAGATCTTCCAAGTGGGCAGAGCTGGTGGCTGATGAGACAGAAAAGTTTAGTTAGAATAAGTTTAAAAAACTTCTTGCACCTAGTCTGTTTTACCTGAACTTTAGAATCAGGGGTTATTCCAATACAAAATACATACGTATAATACATTTATTTTTAATGCCTTTAAAAAACCAAGTAAATTAAAAAGCTAAATTAAGTCTTCATTTCTCTTACTACTTTAAGGTAGGACATCACAAATCTGTGTTTTTTAAGAGATTCTGTTATATTAAACAGAGGGATATAATATTTCCTATTTCAAACAGAAACCCAAATAAGCCAAACAAACATAAAAATCTCAGTTCGTAAAGTAGTAGTTAATGGTAAAAATTATTTAAGATTTACAGTGGAAAACAAGACAAAACAAAAAATTGCCAGGCCCACACCTTAAAATGCCATTTGCTTCTGAATGCCTAAATCATGAAAGCTGCAATAAAACCAACAAACATGAAATTTCATTATATTACCTAAAGAAATAATAAACAGGATTCTCCCAAAAATTACTAGTAAAGTGAAAAATCCATTTTACCTGAATGTTTCAAATTGTAAGAAATACTAAAGTATCTGTTTTATTGTTTGAAAGACCCTGAGTTTGATCCCCAGCACCCCCCAAAAAAATTGATTAAAAAAAAAAGAGGAACTTTTTGACTGCTGCCCATTTCCATTTGTTCCCTGACAACCCAAAGCCCTCCTGTGCTTCTAACCTCTTAAACCCTGCTGTGTGTGTGCACCACCCATACTCTGTCTTGGCATTCGAAGAGAAGTTCTCAAAGGTGTATGTCTTTGCTCATTCAGGTAAGCTAGATCTTCCAAGTGGAAGATCTTTTTTTTTTTTTTTAATTTTTTATTTTTACCAAGAACATGTAATGGTACATTGTATACAAGTGGAAGATCTTTATTGCTTGAAAATATTAGTTGCCAAACTATCACTAGTGATGGTTTAAGCAGGTGAGAGGGAGATTATCTTTTTATGTTTATGTCTGAGTCTTAAATATTTTGCCGCCAAATTCCTGGAGAGTATTTCTGTATGTGAGATATTGTATTAAGTGTTGAGATTTAGAAGATGACACGTTGATCCTCCTTGAATCTGACAATAATAAATACTACCTTATCTAATAGCTAATTATAAGTGAGCTATTTTCATAAAAATAAAGGAGCAAGAGGAAACAACCTAAAATTCTCTCAGCATAAGCATTTAAGTAAATTTATATCCCTAACCTCATAAATAAGTTGTTTACAGTGACTGACCTTGGGTAATGATACACATTCAGTGATTTGTTCATTTATTTACTCAATAAATGTAATTTTTTTTTTTTGTGCTGGGGATCAAACTCAGGGCCTCGTGCTTGCAAGACAAGCACTCTAACCACTGAGCTAAATCCCCAGCCCATAATTTTTTTTTTTTGAGACAGAGCCTTACTATGTAGTTTAGGCTGGCCTTGAACTCACTATATAGTCCAAGCTCGCCTCAAACTCCAGGTGATCCTTCTGCGTTGGCCTCCCAAGTGCTGAGATTATAGGAATGTCTGGCTCAAATATAACATTTTATTTTTGGTAGTGATTAAATCCAGGGCCTTTGCACTGAACTACACCCTCAGTTCTCCAACCCCTCCTTTTTAAAATTTGAGATAGGGTTTTACTAAATTGGCCAGGGTAGTTTTGAACTTTCAATCCTCCTGCCTCAGCCTCCCAAAGTGCTAGGATTACAACCATGTGCCACTAAGTCTGGCACTGTCTCATAACAATACCTTTACTATGATTTTTAATCAGTCTATAGCAATGGTGACGAACCTATGGCACATGTGCCACAGTGGGAGGTTTGTATCATTGAAAGCTTTAAAAGGTTCACCATCACTGGACTATAGGAAAGAAGATGACACAGTAAACATTTTACAAAACTATGTAGCATATAACATTCAAGAGAATACTCCTGTTAGAATTATAGGAACAGACTGTATCTTACAGCTCAACTCTGTTCTCTTTCATGGTGGTTGGATAGTTTATGTTTGAACACATCCAATGACAAGAACGGATGATCTCCTGAGACATCACATTTCATCTTTGCAAAGCTCTGCTATTAGTATAATGGTTTACTCTGTTTCTCTACCTCCTACTCTTTTCTCTTGATAGAAGTGTTTCTTCTGTTTATACCAAAAAGAAGAATGGGTAACTTTTTAAAAGTTTACTGATATAATAAGGTAAAAAAAAATCAGAGAACCAACATTTATTTATTAAATACTCATGATATACCAGGTAGTGTGCAACATGATTTTCTTAAATAATGTCTTTTATTTTAAAGGAGAACGAGGAAATCAGAAAATATAGCAATGAAAACAATGAAAAAATCATATATTTTTTGAAATTCTATTCTTTTAAGAGAAATTCATGAGCTTTTTGCTTGGAGAGATGTCTGGAAGATCCCTATTTCCTTATCAAAAATGTTCATGGGTAATTTTCAGCCTTTTACATATTAGGACAGTGAAGTATAATCTCCATTTCCTTCCTGGATATTCTGAACACAAATATTCCCTTGCTTTCACTAATTAGTTATAAAAGAGTCATTATATATATATATGTCCTTTGTGTTACAATAGTCTAGTTTTCTTAAAAGACCCAAATGTATATGCCTTCCACAGTTGCTCTTAAGGAGGTCATTAATGCCAGAGACTCCACCAGTGTGTCCACGGAGACAGGTCAGGTGGTTGAGACTGGTAACTGACTCTAAATAGAAATCTCCACAAAAAACCTTTATCCGTGGCCAAGGTACAAGGCTATACAAAACACAGAAACTGCTGTAACACACTCTTCCTAAAGCAAACACTCCTGGTACTATGACTGGAGAGGTATGGTAAATATGTTTGGGGGTGGTACTGACAACAGGGGATGGTGAGGACTTCTTTGGTCTCTCTCTGTGCCTCTCCAATGCCAACAAACCACATGAGCTATTAGGAGCTCACCCTCAACTTATATACTATAAAAGTAGCTGGTTCTTCACCACAAAAAAGCAGGGAAGTCTCTTACCTTTGGGGCATCTCCTCAAATCATTCAGTTAAACAATTTTTATGTTATAATGAAGATTCCGAAACCATGTCCTCAACATGCAAGGCACAATAAGAGACCAGTCTCTCCTTGCAAGGGCAAGGTGAAACCACTCTTGGTGACTCAGGCTTTTTACCTGGTCATAATGGTTCAACAGGAAAGGTGGTAGGGAACTAGTGAATATTTCCATCTGCTGCTCTCTAAAACGTATATGTGGCACACTGAAATACTGGCATGAATTATTCACCTCTCCCTATAGTCATGGTCTTTGTCATCTGTTTCTGCAGTTCTTCCCACTAGGCCTGCATCTAACTTTGCAATTATTGCCATTAGAGGCAGAATATACTTCCTTGCCTTTGACATTGGGTTTGCACATTTGACTTGCTTTGACCAGTAGAATATTCAGAGACATGATACAAGGAAGAGTTCAAAATGTGCTTGTGTAATTAGGCTTGTCTTTTTTTGCATCTGTCAACACTGTGAAAAACTAAGCCCTTTGGTCCAAGGAGGATGACAGAAGTGAGGCAGATCTGAGCCAATCTTCAGCTTGGAGCCCAGCCCAATCAAACATAGCACAGATCAATCAACCTCTAGCCAACCTGAGAGGCACAGGTGAAAACAAATGACTGTTTTAAGCTGTCGCATTTTTAGACTAATTTGTTACACAACATTACTGTAAAAATATACAACAATATACCTACTGATCTTTCTGCACCTGAGTACAGGCTTAGGTTATAACAACAGTCTAAGCCCCACACAGGCAGAGACCATATATGTAAATAATTCTATTCTCAGTAATTACACTATGTTTTATATAAAATAGGTGCTTAAAATGCTTATTAATTTGTTGAAAGGTGACTAAGGGATATTTGGCAGGTAGCTCTGGCAAGCATGGTTTCAAGAACAGGTTAGCTTATTTTCTTTTGTACTGGCTCTGTAAAGGTAGAGGAATATTTTTACTAATGGTCTGTGACCTCAAAAATGACACTGGCTTAATATTTGCTCAGAAAGTAGAATAAGCTAGTATCAACAATGAATGTGGGAACTGGGAAGGCAGCTCAGTGGTCAGAGTGCTTGCCTAGCATGTGTGAGGCTCTGAGATAATTCCCAGCACATGGTGCACACATGCATGTACACACCCCCAAATAAAACATACACACACACACTAGAAAGCAACCAAAGAGAATACGATGAAACATATATGTGGCCATGGGCTGCTTAATGACAGGGATATGTTACAAGAAAAATGTCATCAGGTGATTTTGTCACTATATGAACATCCTGGAGAATACTTACACAAACTAAGATGGCTACTAAGTAGGCAATATAATCTCACGGGAGCACTATGATATATGCAGTGCACTGTTGGTTGAAACATCATCATGTTACACTTGACCTTTGCCAAAAAGATTTAGAAGTGACTGAAATGTTATGTAGCATATGACTGTAACTCAGATTTACAAAGAATTTAGAGTGTCATTGTGTGAAACATAATAATCGGCACATTTTATGGTGCTTTAATAACATTTTTTAGATTAGCTGTTTGAAGTAGCTTTTATAATACAACCCTGAAATGTCCAATGTTGTGCTCACACTTTGGACCAATCCTAGATACCAGATTTGTTTTCATTTGATCTTCACTTAGTTCTAATGTTGAACTATCCTATTTTTCTATTTTAAATCAAATAAGAAAGGTAATTTGAGATATCAGCTAAAAATCCATCCAGGTCATCACTGTTAATATATGCAAGGTTTTACATTTTATAATGTTAATGTTCTCTGTGCTCAAATATGAGAATAGCTGATTAAAATGTGCTTGACAATATATTCATTTTATATTTCCTTCTTAGTAATTTGCATCTATTGGAAACTCAACCACAGGAATTTATCCAAATTGTAGATACAGTTTCTCTAGGGAAGCAAGTCTTTGAAAGTTAGTCTATAGAACTTAAATTGAGAAAGAGAAGAAATTAAGAAAACAATTCCATTTACAATAGCCACAAGGTAAATAAATTAGTAAATAACCTAGGAATAAATTTAACCAAAGACCTCTACACTGAAAGCTGTAAAAACATTGATGAAAGAGACTGAAGTGGACATACAGAAAAAAAAAATGGACAGATTTCCCATGTTCATGGATTGGAAGAATTAATATTGTTAAAATATCCATACTACCCAAGTGATCTACAGAGCCAATGTAATCTCTATCAAAATACCAATAACATTCTTTATAGGACTGGAAAAAAAAAAGTCCTAAAATTTGTAGTGGAAACACAGAAACCTTGAATAACCAAAGTAATCTTGAGCAAAAGGAAAAAGCATGGGGCCTTATACTACCAGTCTTCAAAATATACTTCAAAGTTGTAGCAATCAATATAATATAGTATTGGCATAAAAATGATACACCATTGGAACAGAACCTGAAAGTAAACCCACACATCTATAGCCAATGATCTTCAATGTAAGTGCTAAGAACACACATTGGGGAAGACAGAGTCTCTTCAATAAATGATGCTGGGAAAATCAATATCCACATGCAGAAGAATGAAACTTGATCCTCACTTCATAATATACAAAAATGTATTGAAGACTTAAATATAAGACCTAGAATTGTAAAATTACCAGAAACAAAACAAAACAAAACAAAAAACATTGCCCTGATCATGACGTTAGAATAGGCAAGGAATTTTTGGCTAAGACCCCAGAAGCACAGGAAACAAAAGCACAAATAGACAAATGGGATTATATAAAACTCATAGTCACTTGAATCTTTTCTATTTCCAAGTTATTTTCTAAGAAAAAGTCTATGTCATACTGTGTCAATCTTACCTCTCTGTCAAAACCTTGCTTAGGCTGTACTTTCTTGGCCTCTCTGATTGATCTCCTAGTTAAATTCACTCTTTTCCCTTTCAGGAACCAAATACACATATGGCTAGTTAGAATGTATGTTATTTAGCTTTACTTACATGTCTGTCTTCCCTCACTGATGGTAACAGGATCTTGAGGGCAAGAGGAAACATCTGATTGATCTCTGATTGCCCTATGCCTTCAGAGTAAGAATATCCTGCATGTAATGCTCAGTGTAGAAATGAATTCCAGACTAATCCTACTTAGACTTAGTAATCTGTCTGGTTATACCCTCAGCCACCTCATTGCTTTGTTTTCTTAATGCATAACAGACATTATTAAAATAATATGCTTGGCTTAAGAATGTTCATAATAATCTTCCCTCATACGCTGCTTATTACTGCATTTTTTCCCACACAGCATTAATCATTGTCTATCATACTATATGAATTATTTATTTATCAAGTCTATTTTACTTTCTCCAACTAGAATGTAAGGTGCACAATGGTGGACACATTTGTCTTGTTAATTGATGATACTGAAGCACTTTGAAGATAGCCCGGTATACATGCTGAAAAAATACTTGTCCAATGACTAAATATTGTATTATACATACACACACTGTGTTTCAGTAACATCTAAACAATGAACAATGAAATAACTTTCATGTTACAGCGTAATTTTGAAGGAGGTGGCTCTAGTAACGATGCCTTGAACATCATCTTATACAAAGATTAATGATAACTGTATGGACACAGTCATAGTACTACTCGTATAGTGAAATTGTATGGCAATTTTTTTTTAGGTAATTCTGTCAGATTAAATTAGTGATAATATTTAATGAACACTTACCAGATGAAAGTATGAGATAATTAGGTGAGTGCAAGAGAATAGAAGAAATAGAAACACAAATTTATGAAAAAATTTTTATATAAAAGCAAAAAAACTTTAAATAGGAACTCAACAAGATCATTAATTAAAAAGTCTTGTTTTTATAGAGAACGCAGAGGGGAAAAAGGAGAAATATATTTTTAAAAATTTATCAGATTGGAACAGCCTGAGAACCACTCACTTACACAGCATTTAACTGACATACTTTTTTGAAAGTTAAGATATTTACACACCACAAGTGGGCAGAAAAGAAATCCAGTAGAAAATATTTGGCATAAAAATTTCAGAGAAAGTTCTACATTGAATTTGGAAGCCAGTCTGAATTATTTCTTTTTACATCAGTTGCAAAGTGATTACAGTAGCAAAACTGTCATTCTGGCTGATTTGTGCAGGGAGCCTGGAATGATTCTTCGGTTTGCCACTGCCTGACCAAGAAGCCACCTGGCTGTCCTTACATCCTTGACATATAAAGCAAACATTCTGGCTGCTGAAAAGCTCAATTTTTATTTTTTGTAAAATCTGCATTATAGTTTCTGACGGAATTCACTTAAATTTCCCTAGATTCCCATTCTGCATTTACCTGACTCTTAAGATTCTTTTTAAGGAAAATGTACAGCTCCAGGCATTAACAAGTAGAATGTGAAAGTATATTTTAACTGACGTTTTTGTTTGTATGGTTCTCTGATACAGTAGACTCCTCATTCTCACACAAAGCAATGACAACAGCTGTTGCAAACAAGTATTTCCTGCTTCCCACATCCCCTCAACACACTGCCAATTTCATTTTAAGACATGAAAGATACCAACAGTCTACTCTGATAATTTCTGCCATGCAACCAGAAATCCACAATCTTCTTTTATTTCTTTTCAACACAAGCCTAAAACAAGTATGCAATAGCAACTTACATTTTGAAAACAACAAAACCCAGTTTTTTCAATATTTTAGAATTTTAATTTAAAAATGTATGAAAATCTAAATTTACATTTGTAAAACTGAGCTACTACAGAGAAAACCCAAGCCTTAAGGCTGCAGACTGCTGAAATTCATCCCTGTCACTTCATCTGTCAAGATAAAAGTTTTTATATTTTCAGCAAATAGTACTATCCTCCTCCATGGAACAGGGAGATTTTGACTGGTACATCTAACTATAGACTTAATTTTGTAGAATCTTTATGTTCATAAAAGACTATAGCTGAATCTATTTGTCCAATATATTTATACCTATATTAATCAGACCTCTATTTTAATACATGATTAAGAATTTCATAATATTTCTTCCTTATACAATTAAGTAAAACAGTCAGAAAAAAATGACTCTCCATAAATATTTGCATATGTGCTGACTCCATTGTCCCTGCAAGTACAAGTATTATAAAAACCACAAATCCGGAGTTTGTGGTGTGGCTCAGTGGCAGAGCATGTGCTTAGCATGTGTGGGCTTTGGGTTCACTCCCCAGCCCACTTGCCCAACCCTCCCCAAAAGAAGCAAGCCATGATTCTTTTACATCCTTTTAAAAAAAATCAAGAGTCTTGTTTTCTTCCTTATAGCTCAAAGGATTTTTAATTATTCCTTGACAATTTCCTGTCCATGCCAGAACACGCGGTCCTATAAAGATGTCAAGGAACTCTGGCAAAAAAAAAGTGATCCTCTTCCCAAGATGGGGAGATTTCTATCACAGGATAAGGTCCATTTAAGCAATCACTTCCCCAGGGCTATTAATGGGATATAAATGGTATTTGTGTACACTATTATTCACCCTAATTCAGTATAAAATAATTATATAATTTATACTAAGATTAAGTTTAAAAAAAGGTAAATTTAAAAGTTAGATTTGAACAAGGCCTTTTATTGTTACCACTCATCACTCCTCACCTTTCACCTTGCTCCCAAATTCATATGTTTAGAAAAATTTAATAGGTATAAATATACTGGATTTTTTTCCTCTTTGAAACTCATTTCATATTTGAAATTATCAGTTATTACTGTCATCAAGGAGATTTGAATATTTGATCGGCTTCTGTTTGGGGAACCACTTCTATGTGTAATTAGAAAGGAAAATATGTGCATCCAAAGATAAAATGAGAAGACAGACCTCTCCTAAGAAAATTTACAAATGATTTAGATATTTAATCATTTAAGCTACCAGAGGTGTAGTTTTATCAAATACATACCCTGTGAAAGTGATGATTTTTCTACATTCTGGAAACATTTCAACCTACAATCTATTAAATTTTGAAAATAAGTGACTCATCTGGCATATAGCTTACTCTCCTGTCTATGAACATACCAACAGCAGGATTTCCAGATACAGAAAACAACCCAATACAGATACTCCCTGATCTATGACTTGTTCTGTGGGCAAGAGTAAATCTGTTTGTATTATCTTCAATACTGACAAGAAATAATTCTCTAACAAAGAATTTTGTTTAAAACAGTCAATGTGTACTACTCTAATAGTACAAACTCCTATTTTGTTGGCACGAACAACTCCTGATGGCACATTTACCTCTTACCAGCAAAATCAGCACAACTTCACAAACTAAAAAATTTCGAGAGCTTGAAAGACTAATGTTGAAGATGACACATTGTTGGGAAAAATCAACAGTTAAGACCAATAGGCATAATAATTTACGATGATAATTTTAATTTTTTAACATGGGAAGGAGAATGAGAGGGAAAAGAAGAATACATTGAAGTACGTACAGAAAGGAAGTATTTTCCAATACTTAAATTTAGACAAACTCCAGTAACACAGAGAACACCACAGTGAACACCACAGTGACACCAAAAGAATGGTTCACAAAATATTTTTCTTGATAAATAGACCTCATCAAAATTCAAAATGTTTGTGCTTCAAAATACACCACTTTTTAAAAAAAAGACAAGTGACAGACTGAGAGAAAATATTGGCAAACACATAACAGATAAAACTTGTATCCAGAATATATAGCACATACTTAAAACTCAGTAAGAAGACAACCCACTCAGAAAATATTCAACAAGTTTGAATATAAATTTCACTAAGGAACATATACAAACAGCAAATCTCTACACAATATAAGCTCAGTATTATGTATTAAGCATTAGCAAAATACATGTTAAAACTACAACCAATCCTGGATTTGATCCCCAAGACAGCAAAAACAAAACAAGCTGGAAGAGGTGGGGCCCCAGTACTCAGGAGGTTTGAGGCAGGAGGTTGTAAGTTCAAGGCCAGCATGGATTACACAGTGAGACCCTGTCTCAAAAAAAGTAAAAAACAAAAAACAAAAAACTCCCAAAAGAAGTCCCACAACCAAACAGCATTTCACAGCCATTAGAATAACCACAATAAAAGATAAAATAATAACAAATGGTGAAAGAGATGTAGAAAAGCAGGAACTCTTATACATTGCTGGTAGGAATGTAAACTGGCACAGCCAGTTTGGAAACTAGTTTGGCAGTTCCTTAAAAAGTTAAACACAAATTTACCATATGACAGAGCAATTCCGCTCCTGGGTATCTGCCTAAAAGAAACGAAAATATATGTCCATTCATAGGTTGCAGCCACTCATAAGCACAAGGAGTTTATAGCAGCACTACTGGCAATAGCCTAGAATCCTAATAATTTACATGTCCATCTACTGGTAAGTGGAGAGAAAAAAAAGTGGTCTAGTATACACTGGAATACTACCTGCAACAAAGAAGAATAAACTAGTGATACTTTTTGTTTTTTTCCAAAGATGAACCTCAAAAACATTAAGTGAAAAAAGTCAGATACACATAATTCTATTTATATGAAATAGTAAAAAAAAAATTATGGTTAGAAAGTAGGTTAGTGATTGCCTGGGGTAGGGGTGGGAATGGGATCAACATTAAATAGACAAGAGGGATGTTACTGGCATAATGAAAATGCTCTAAAGCTGATTATGGTGAAGGTTTTGTAACTTGATACATTTACTAAATATTACTGAATTGTACACTTGTGATTGTTGAATTTTATAAGATGAAAAATATGGCTCAATATATTTGCTCTAAAAACAAGATTTAAAAATCCACTGGGGATTTAGCTCAGTGGTTAAAGTGCTTGCCTTGCAAGCACAAGGACCTGAGTTCGATCCCCAGCACCAAAAAAAAAAAAAAAAAAAAAAAAAAAAAATCTACATAGAGACAGATGTGTTGGGATTTCAACAAAGCTAACATTGAACTAAGGGGACAGTAATAGCCATTTCTGGCTAGTTTCGGTACTGATGCTAGGTTTGTTCTATTAGTAAAATGGGACACTTTAAGTAATTACCCATTTGCTGAAGTTACTGGAGTAAGCAACACTAAAAATAGGTATTTCACACAGAGATCTAGTTATGTTTCCTAGGATAGGAGGTCTAAATATATTTTATCTATTTAAAAAAACAGTATGATTTATATAAAGCTTATAAATCTTATGTGTATAGCTCAATTTTTATATATGCACACACCCATGTGGCCACCATTCAGATCGAGATATAGGAAGCTCCCTTAGTTGACAGTCCCACAAAAGGTAATGGCTACTTTGTCATCACAGAAATGTGATCGTTCTATTTTTCTGAACTGTTATATGAATATACAGACACCATACAGCACACACTTTTTGGGATCTGATCTTTTTTGTTTAAGACAGGTTCTCACTTGGTAGCTCAGTCTGGCTTTGAACTTACTATGTAGCCCAGGCTGGCCTCAAACTCAAGGTGATCCTCCTGCCTCAACCTCCCCAGTGCTGGGATTATAAGAGTATACCACCACGGTTGGCTTGGGTCTAACTTTTTATGTTCAAAATCACATCTGTGAAATGTACCAAATGTACCCATAATACTTTCTATACATTCTTTTTCACTGTTGTATACATTTACCAACTCTACTATTGATGAACATTTGGTATTAAGGAATAAAACTTAACATTCTTATACTTGTTTTGTTAAATACAAGCACTTATTTTTTTCATGGGTACTCTGCTTAAGTAACATATATAGCTTTATACATCTTTAATAGATCTTCTTTTGGGGGGAGGGCTCCTGGGGATCAAAATTCAGGGTCTTGTACTTGATAGTCAAGTGCTCTAACTTTGAGCTAAATCCCCAACCCCCATTTTTAATAGATCTTGCTATACGGCTCTACAAAGCAGTAGTACCTACTTATTAACATAGTTCCACCATGGATCTGTGACAATTTCAATTGTATCACACCCTCATCAATGCTTGGCAATGCTATTCTTTTTAGTTTTGTGGGTAGGAGTACAGAGGTCTCATTGCCAGAACTGTGAAGGATCTGGTATTTTAATCTACTTGTAAATTAACAAGACCTGGATAATGAAAAAAGCATGAGATTTTTGGGTCAGCTTATCACTGAGAGCAACAACAGTAGTCAGAGGATTAACCTTTGTGTCAGTTCTCTAAGCACCAGTTCTCACAAGCCAACATGAAGAGGGTTAAAAGATACCTGCACATTCAGATGACTGCAATATAAGAGAGGCAGTCTAAGTACAGATTAGTTTGCATTTCTGAGATTTTACATAAATGGAATCATATACATGTATTCTTTTTTTAATCTGGCTTCTGCATCTGAGCATAACTGAGATTCACACATGTTGCTGTAGTACCAAGTGTTCATTTCTTTTTATTGCTGAGTAGTATTCTATTGTATGGATATATTATTGTTTATCCATTCACTTGTTGATAGGCATCTGTTATGTTCACAGTTTCTGGCTATTATTACAAATAAAGTTGCTACATTTACTTCTTTATATCTTTGTAAAAACATGCTTTCTTTTTTACTTTTTAGTAAATGCTGTTGATTTTTGGATCTCACACATCCCATATATATTTTATATATATGTACATGTATATATGTACATGTATATATATATATATATATATATATATATAAAATCAACTATAGGTATGCAGTATATTGTTACATGTATTACATATCACTCATATGATACAGACACATGCATAGTATATATGTTTTAAAGAATCATAAAAATACTACCTTTTGGAGACAGGTGGTAGAGAGGAGAGTGGCTTTTCTTTTTTATATTTTTTGAATTCTCATCTGATTTATATATATGAATCTTTAATTTCCAGAATATGTAAGCAGGGGCCACTGAACAAGGAGATTAAGGCTCATTTTTTTCTTTGTTTTGTTACTTGTATCTCTTGGAATTAAAAAAAATCTAACAAGTTTTATATTTTAAGATAGAAAAGAAAATCTCTCAAGCCACTCTGTTCATTTCAACATACTTGTAGCCTTCAACCAGGCAATTCATTACCTATAAATTGGCAAAACAGCAAGTTTTTCACTATTTTCCATAACTCCAACGTTTCCTTCTCCAATTTATTCTATATAGATGGACATAGTCATTTTTCTAAACTTAAATTTTGATAATACAGCTCTTGCTTAAAGTTCTTAAAGTATTCTCCACTACCAAGATAAAAATCCAGTACTTATTATCAGAGTATATAATATCTTTTGTATCACTTTCAACATCATCTTCTACCATTCTTTCCATGTACTCCAGGTTCTAGTCATGCAAAAATACTAATTGTGTGCCAAGTTCTTTAGCCTCTTGGTGCCTCCTCTTTCCTCTTTCTTGGTAAATTCTTATGTGTAATTTACTATCATATCACTCCAATCTCTCCCTTTGAACTTAAATATTTCCTCCTCTGTGTTCCTACAGTACTTTATAAATTACTGTATTACAGCATTTATCAAACGTAGTTGAGTATGTTAGAAATAGCGAACAATGCATGTCAGTTAGAATTTTCTCATGTTGCTTTTAAAAAAATTCATACCTTAATATTTGCTATCATCTATGTCGATCGCTGTTCCAGTGGATATGCAAAAACTCACTGAAGTACAATTACAGTTACAATTATGTTGATGCCTATAAGTAAAGTTTCTAACTGACAGTTAACAAATAAAAGCTGAGCACAATTTAAAAACTTTTAGTAACTAGGATATCAGGTCTTACAAGGTGAAATTCTAAATAAACTAAAATTTTATAATTCCAGAAAATATTCTCAGCCTGGTGAGATATTTGCTCTGCAAAGCTTTTTTCTTCATTAAAGATTAGAGAAGTAATTGGAAAATCATTGATACTTCTGATAGCGGTCATATGCATTTTCTGCAATGTAACAGTGTTAGAGAGTGAAGGTAGATGCATATTTGGTTAATTAATATCTGAGTCTTAGACATAATTTTGTAAACCCTAAGGTTAGGATTTATATAGCGTGCAATAACGAACCTTTTACAGATATTTCTGCTCAAGAAGGGAAAAGCATTTTATGATTTATTCAGTAAACTAAAAAGAGCACAAGAGGGCTAGGGACTTGGCCCAAGTGGTAGAGTGCTTGCCTAGCAAGCGCAAGACTCTGAGTTTGATCCCCAGCACCAAAAAGAAAGAGCATAAGAAGAGAGATTAGAACAAACACATTAAGGCACACATTCACTGCCTGAATAAAAATTCTTAAGTTCTGAAAACAAGGACTAGAGACTCATGGAGATAACCAATTTATTATTGGGCATTATCCATGTATCACATTGATGACAGTTTAGCTAAATTCATATTAAGGACAAACAAGACAAAATGTAAGGAGCAAAACCTTAAGAGGAAAACAAAACTTACCAGGCCTCTTTCAAATCCTTCTAGAGTCCTTGTTATCTAATATCAATACAGCTATGTAGTAATTCCTCTCTCATGGAATTCCTTATGAATTTTTCATTCACCAAGCAATTCATGAAGTCATGTGAAATATACCATAAAACTTTTGCATAAAAATCTAAAACAGTTTCTTTTCTACTACATAGCTAATGTATCTATGAGATATGTATCTGAAAAGTATAACTGAGAGGTAAGTTGAAACAAACAAATACGAATGCCAGGAAAAGATTTTAGAATGGAGGCTGGCATTATCCCTTTTCTTTAAAAGTCAGGACAGTAAATAGTTAGGCTCTGTGTGCCAGATGGTTCCTGCTGTAAATACCGAAATGCTATTGTAGGTTGCAAGCAGTCTTAAGGAAATAAATGAGTGTGGCTGTGCTGAAACGAAACTTTATTTACAAAACAGGGTGGGTCAAATTTGGCCCACCAGTGCTGGTTTGCTGATTATTCTTTTAGAGAGTAAGACTTCTTTAAGAGATCCATTTTTTTCCCTTTGCAACCCAATTACACTTCCAGTTGAATAAAAGGTTTCTGGTCAATCTAGAAAGATATATATTGCCAGTTGTCAGCAAATGAAATGATGTTTGCACATTCCATATATTAAAGAAATGAGATATTGACAAATTTTGGAAGAAATGAGATATTGGAAGAAATGAGATATTGACAAATTAATAGTGAATCCAAAATTGTTTTGTGGCTGGTATACATTACTATCTCATATAGATTCTGCTTTCTCTAACCAAAGGTATCCAGATTCTGTGTGTGTGTGTGTGTGTGTGTGTGTGTGTGTGTAAAATCTCTCTTATGAGATACATAAATTCTATGGCAGAACGAGAAAAAAAAACCCACTGGATTCACTAACTGCACTGTTTTATTTAAAGTTAATTTCACAGATTGGTTGGTGCCTGTACACATTGGTTAGTTCACTCAACTGACAATTACAGATCAACTATTGGAGTATTCTGGTTTTAATCTCAAAAAAGTTTCTATTTTAGTAGTTAGATCAACACAATACCTGTATATAATGCAAAATAGACTGTTACCAACACTTAGAATATACATACAAATCAGAGTCTAGAGGATGACAAAATTACCTGTGTCTGGGAGAGTAAGGGGATGATGACATGGAAAGCTTCATGAAGGAGGAAGTATCTGAGTTTGGCCTGGAAAGGTGGCCAGGCATCAGACAGATGAGTTGGTGGGTACTTCAGGGCTTATAATGGACAGATGGCTAGTTAGTAGCTACTTCTAACAGAAAAATACTAAATTCACTAAGGCTTGGTTGCTTCATTTTTTCCTTCTACAGGCCTGAAGGCCAAGATACTACAAGACTCAGGGAGCACTTGGCTAATACAGAGGCAGAAGAGTTACAGGATATGTTTGGGCTAAAGGAAGTTGAGAAAGCTGGATAGGTTTCAAGCAAATTAATAGTGAATTAATAGGCCCTTGATAAATACATGGAAAAATAGTTCTATGGGATGTGGATAACACAAGTAGGGAGTAATAAGAAAGATGAGGAGTATACACTTTTAACGGAATGTTAATATTCAGTAGCAACAGAGATGCATAACCCTGAACTAGCATAGTTCACTGAGACTGAGTACATAGCTCACCCAAATGAAATATAACTTACATCTCTGTCTCTTACTAATGCTCTAGGCCTTTTTCAAATAATGGAGCCAAAATTTTCTTAGAAATCATTTAGACTACAAAGGAAGTAAATTGGGATGTACTTTAAACCTGAATAGCTATAGGGTTGGGGACTTAGCTCAGTGGTAGAGTGCTTGCCTAGCAAGCACAAGGCCCTGAGTTCAATCCTCAGCACCCAAAAACAAAAACAAAAAGCAATAAACAAACAAACAAACAAAAACCCAAATAGCTATATTTCCTCATTTATGTAAGCAAGGATTTATATGGTTCTGTTCTGGAAAGATGATTTGCTTGACACTTAAGTTACAGCATTTTAGGACTCTGATATGACATGGTAGTTGGGGAATCAATGTGTTTAGAAGAAGCTACGAGAAAAAAAATTGCTATCATTATATAAAAGTGAATAATCAAAACACCAATAATAACTCTGTGTAGTTACTAGTCTTTCACATGAGCCATTCCTCCATAATCACACCTGATAGCAGACACTGATCATTTATCAGAGGGAAGAACAAAAATTAATGGATTGGAATAGGTAGGAAAGGGAGCTAAGAATGGCAAGAAACACTATACTATTATCTGTAAAACAAGTAATTATATCTGGGAAAGAAGACCTCTTAACTACAACAAAAGTTATATTATTCTGCATCAGTGAGATAAATCTATCTAGGCATTCATCAGGAAGTGAGAAAAACAAACACAACTTTTATTTCATAGTCTGGACAAATTCCAGATGATGATGCATTTTGAAAATGTCAGAATGTCTATTTCTGCAAAGGCTCCTGGTCTGAATTATTAAATAGCAACTTAGCTGTATTAAAAATATCTCCTTGACATCACTTTTGAGTACCTGTTAAATAATGACTCCATATTTTAGTCACTTAACTTTCTGTATCATTGCATTATAATCAAGTCTGCTAGTTTGAATTACTCTTTTTTTTTTGGCAGTACTGAAGATTGAATCCAGGGCCTTCACACCAAGCTACATTCCCAACCCTTTTAAAATAATTTTTAAATTTTGAGACGAGGTCTTGCTAAGTTGCTAAACTGCCCAGTTGTGGCTTAAAGTAGTGATCCTCCTGCCTCAGTCTTCCTAAGTGCTGAGATTACAGGTAGGTGCCACCACACCTGGCTTGAATTACTCTTCACAAAGATAGGCACCTATTTATTTCACTTAACAGTATGTTCTCAAGGAACATCTATTTACATACAAATTACTCTAGTTTATCCTTTTTTTATGTGAAATAAGTCAGACACTTACCAGTACACATTGAATTGTTTCTCTGATATGAGAAACCATAAGTATAAATAAGGACAAAGGGGTATAACAGATATTATATTAAAAAAAAAGATAGTATTCAAAAGAGAAGAGAACTAGATAGGGAAAAGGGGGGATAAAGAAGGAAGGTTAAAAGAAAAGTAAGATGAAAGGGAAAAAAATGGAAAAATGTAAATAAACTTGTTGCAAATAGAGAGGGCTGGGTGAACGGAAGGGAGAGGAGGGGAAGAGGGGGGAAAACCAAGATACATCATGTACAGGTACAAAATAACCATGTTGATTATGATCATTATGTATACAATGTACCAATACATGCTCTTGGTAAAAATAAAAATTTATAACAAAAAACAAAACAAAACAACAACAAAAAACCCAAAGGTAGGCACCTAGTAATTCTTCTAGAGTAAGTTAGCCAGTGTACTGAATTCAGGGAATAAGGAAGCCAAATTTATGCCTGCTTGCCACTCCCTCAAACTATGGATGATGATTTCCGGTAATACAAACTCCACTGAAATATGCTTTAATTTTTTTTGGTAAAAACTGAAGGGTTTTTGTTTGTTTGTTTTCTGGTATGGGGGACTGAACTCACCTTCTCACTGAGTGGTATCCCTAACCTTTTTTATTTTGAGAGAGGGTCTTGCTAAGTTGCCCAGGCTGGGCTTGAATCTGTGATCCTTCTCCCTCAGCTTCCCAGAGTGCTGGGATTATAGGTATGGATTTATCCACCACATCTAGCTAAAACTAAAGTTTTTTTTAAAAGCTAAAACATCAAACTAAAAATTTCAAATACTTTGTGTATAAGAAAAAAGATTTATTAGTTTGATGATATACTTTATAGGCTCTGTTTCTGATTTTAGACATAGTTTCGTATATTTTAAGACTAGGGCTAAGCAATCAATTAAGGAAGATGAACCTTCTCCAAGGCTAAAAAAATTACACATGTATATTACTGAAACACAAATGAATGGTTTAAAGAAGATGAATACATAATTCAAATTCTGTTAGAGCAGGATTTATTGCCATTTCAAGACCCCAGTAAAATGATTACTTTTTAAAACAAACTAACAAACAAAAAACACTTACCTGCTACTGAATTTGGCCGTGGCATAAGATACAAAGGAATAGACTGCACTGATTGAGATAAAACTGTTTCCAAATTCCTCTCTGGGATCTTATTTAGACTGTAAGTGGAAGCAGTCATATTTTCATCTACTCGATATAGACAGGAGTCCATGCTGGATTTTTGAGACTGCCAAGGCTTTAGGTTTCCCCCAGATCCTAATTCTTTACTGCTTTCTCCAACATATTTCGTGCGTTCCACATTTTCAGAATAGCTTGTCAGTGTAGCTGGGGAAGAAAAAAAGTAAAATCAACTGAAAAAAACTTAAAAAGATGAACTTATTACTAGATACTATTAACTAATAACACTTCACTTCCATAACAAAGTTAAATAATTAAAACCACAAT
This sequence comes from Hystrix cristata, assembly GCA_004026905.1. Lineage (NCBI taxonomy): Eukaryota > Metazoa > Chordata > Mammalia > Rodentia > Hystricidae > Hystrix > Hystrix cristata. The sequence continues at coordinate 36,986 of PVJO010008692.1, read as the reverse complement.
ACATCCATCTCTCACATATATTTACTTTAAACATTTTATTTATGAACTGAGCAAATTCATTATATCAGTGCTACAAAATACAGATCTAGAGCTTATCAGTGCTAAATTTTAAAAAATTTAATAAAAAAGGAATGTATATATAATTTTCATGGATTACTGGAAAGCCCCAGAGATCTCCAAAAGATGTTAACCTAGCAGGGTAACTGTTCATTTTCTCTTACATTTCAAATGTACCTACTATCAAAATAAATTAATAAACAAAAAGATCTAAACTCATACTGCAATTTGTACAGTGACATCTTTTCTTGCAAATTTAAATAGCATTTTGGATTTTGTAGTAATAAGGGAAGAAGCTGAACTGCAAATGAAAAACATACTGTTTTCTTTAAGAAAGAAAGTCCTTTTTGGTCACAAAAGTAAAAGTTTACAGAAGAAGAAACCTAAGTGAATTCGAAAAAGGTGAAGTGAGAAAAGGAAACATTTTTATAAATTCAACTCTTGCAATTAAAACAGAGAAGGAGGCATGTGTTTTGAGGCCCACAGGAAAAAGGAAATTTAGAAATACCAGAATACCTTTGGAAACCTTAGATTTTGCAAGTTAAGTTTCCATGTCTTTAGGCTCCATTTCCTGCTTAGTGATTAGCTGTATAAGCCGTAAGAAACAGGCAAGCTATGCTGATTGTGGGAAGACAGGTCACAAATGAAAGAATAAAAAATTATATTGTTATATTCTGGCTGGTCTTTGGGGACAGGAAATCAAGGGTAAAGTATGTGGTAGCAACTTTGAAAAAAGAAAGGAGTTTCTGAAACCAAGAAATTTATCCAAGTGAAGAACATGAAGAACAAAAGAAAACAAGTTCAGGACTGAAAACAAACTCAGAGGCCTCAACGGCCAAGGTCGTCGTCGTCGTCGTCTTCTTTTCTTTTTCGCAACTGGGGCAGCAGAGTTCCTGAGCAGCTGAGCAGCCTGACTGCGGACAAAGCCAACGCCAGGGAGAGAACGTCAGTCTGGAGGGCTGGCAGATCCAAGGAGAGACTGGCAGACGGGGCTAGCACAGCAGCACTGAGAAAGGCCCACAGCGATCACAGACTACAAACACAGTGTGGGGCTTTACTCGGAAAGCGACTCCTTCAAGACAAGCTGGAGTAGGAAAAGAAATCTCTTGCAGCAACTGCCATATTGCAGAGGGTTGGGTCAGGAACCATTCTGGGAAGGAACTGATTGTTTAAAACTGAACTGCAGAAAAACGACAGAACAGCTTCACTTCAGGGTTTCCCCATGTTACTCTGCCAAAGTGACTGTGTGAGAGACAGCCGTGGAGAGGGCACAGCCTGGGTATAGATCACGAGATGTTTAAGCTCATGTTAGGAGGCAAACAGGGTCCCACCCTCAGAAGTGAGAAGCCAGCCCCACAGAGTATGGGCTGCAGAGGCGGCTAGATCTGCAAGTGATGGCATTAAGTCCAGTGGTCTGTTCGAACCCGTCCCCTGTTGTCTATATCCAGCAGAAAGCAGTGGTCTGAACGTTTTCCTAATCTACCAATGCAAGCAAGGCTACTCCTTGGCTTGGCTTGTTCTTACAGCCTAGCACAGTGGTGGTGAACCACGGCAGGCATACAGAGCCCTCTCTGCTGGCACACAAGCCAAGTCACCCCAGCAGGTAAGCATCACACAACAGCTGTTTGTTTCTAAACTAAAATCTAACGATTCAGGTTTAATTGCAGTGTTGGCACTTCACAATATGTAAGTGGGTTTTGGGTTGTAGTTTGGGCACTTGGACTCTAAAAGGTTCACCATCACTGTCTATGGTGTATGGACAGGGGAACCTCTGGAGAAGGGGACACACCTCACAAACCCACAGCCGATATAGCTAGATGGAGAAAACTGTGACTTGCTGGACTCTAAGACTGGAGAGTCCGGAAAGAAACAACTCACTCAAAAATACAAAGGAATTTGTTTTTGTGTGCTCAATTTTTTTGGTCCTTTTTCCTTCAATGGTTTTTAGGGGGTTTGGCTTTTTTTCTCCTTTTTTCTTCTCCCCTTTTTCTTTATTTTTCTTTTTGTTCTTTATTTGGCTCTGTTTTTCTTTTTTATTCTTTTACTTATTTCTTCTTTTCTGTTATCTAATTGTATTAATTTCCTTTTACTCCTTAATGAGATACTTTATCTTTTCTCTCATTTCAGTTGATTAATTTTTCAAACTTGCTGTTTTCATTCTCCAGATCCCCATCCCCTCTACCTTTATTAGTATCACCATTAAGCTTTATAAATCTTTTGTTAACTGTAAGCTATTACTGTTGTATATTTTTCTATTATTAGTGGATGTACAGTTATTTCATTTAGTAGGTGTTTACTGTATTTCAATATTTGATTTGTCTTAACATTTATAGTATAATTATAGATCAGTTTCCTATGGTTAAGGGTGGTACATTATTGGTTCTTAGGGTATGTCAATATCCACTTTGTCTCTGATACTATTATTGTTGATGATTTTATTTTTGCTATTGCCAGGGTGGCATAGTTGTTCCTATTAACTCATCAGTGCCTAGTGTTCCATTTTTGGAACACCCATTACAATGGAACATAAAATTTTTTCTCTTCAAATTCTTGCTCTTTTAATTTTTCTAGGTAACATATATGAATTTCATGCAAAAATTGAAAAAGTTGCAATCTTCAACATAAATAGGTTAACTGTTTTTCTCTGTGTGTCAGTATCTGGATTGCCTCTGTGTCGTTAACAATACTGTGATCATTTCCTGAGAACAGGGTGCTGGGTCAATTACACTGCATACTCCCCTCACAACTGAATGGATGCAGTTGCATCTTGGGACAGAGAAAGGCCCATAGTTAGCCACACCCAGAGCACATCACTGAAAAGTGGACATTAAAGAGGTATCCATACTAGTGACAAAGTCTTTTACAATAATAAGCCCATAAACTTCAGCATGTATATGTGTGCACATTGACACACACACACACACACACACACACACACACACACACACACACACAGAGAGAGAAATATGAGAAGACAAGGCAAAATCTTCAAATTCCTCCAAAACTGATCCTTGGGGCATTCATTGGGAGGAAATCAAAACTCCTACAGCTGAATTGTTTGAAATGATAAAAGAGGAAATTAAAAAACAAATAAGGTACTCAGTGAGCTCAAACAAGATTTGAATATTCCTCATTTGACGACCTATCTGTTTAACGAATGACAAAAGCACACTGTTTGGACTTACAACCCCTTGCTTGGACTTATGACCTGTCTTTTTATTTTGTGCAGTTCTGTATATCTAGTTTTATTTTTTTCTATACATCTTTTTTGGGGGGGTACTGGGGATTGAATTCAGGACCTTGTGCTTGCTAGGCAAGCACTCTAACCACTGAGCTAAATCCCTAGACCTTCACATCTTGTTTATAAAGCCTCAATGTCTCTTTTTTGGTACAGTACACATTGTTTATACTGTAATTTTTGCTGATTATACTGTATAGTACAGTACTGTAGTTTTATGTTCTGTTATATATTACATTGTTACAAGTAAGAGTTATGCAAATAAAAGCAAAATCATCAAGCTGGAGTTTTGTTTGACCATTTCTTTGTTCTGAATATTGTAATATACATACTATGTACAATTTCTCATTTAACAATCAATTCAATTAACAACCTACTCACAGGAAAGGAACTTGGTCGTTAAATGAGGAATATGTGTATAACTACACAGATAATGGTTTTAGTACACAAAATGATCAGTGAACTTACAGAAGACCCTAATAAAAAGCTAGCTGAGTTAAAACAATCTTATTTTTAGCAAAGAATTATAGTCCATGAAAAAATAGCGAGATGAAGTCTAGGAAATAAAAATTCTACTGAAAGTATGGGTAGGAGAAGTGACCATGTGAGAACAGTGTCAGACTCAGAAGATAGTGTTGACACAGGTAAATATATACTCAAGAGATATGAAAAATCTCTTAAAACAACAAGAGAATATGAAAAATGGATCCAACGTGCTAGATGAAACAAAGAAGACAAGTCTAAGATTAATTGGAATTAGTGAAAACTCAGAAGAAGACAGAAACAATTGCATAAAAAACCCATTTACAGAAAAAATAGTAGAAAACTTCCCAAATATGGGAAAAGAATTTAACATATATATAAGTGAAGCATACAGAACCCCAAAAAGCCAAGATAAAAAAATAAAAAAAGAAAAACCTCTTCAGGACACATCATGGTCAAAAATCCCTGAAGTCCAGCACAAGGACAGAATCTAAAAACTATTAGAGAAAAGCAATGAATTACTTATAAAGGTAAATCCATTAGAATTACAGCAGACTTCCAAACTCAAACCTTAAAGACCAAGAATTTGGAGTGAAGAGTTTCAAGCCCTAAAAGGAAATAGCTTCAACCTAGACTGATATAAACTGCGACTCTATCTTCAGAGCTGATGGGGAAATATGGTCTTTCAATGACAAAAAGCACCTTAAGAAATTCATGACGGCTAAACCAGCACTCCAGAAAATTCTCAAAGATATCTTAGAAAGACACAATGAAGCCAATAATGCCAAAATATCTCAAGTCATGAATACACAGGCAAGGCAAGCAGTTAAATAGAAGAGAGAACGTGTGTGGAAGTGGGGAGATCAACAACAGAAAAATAATGTAACGACAGGGATAAGTTAATATTGTTTAGTAGTAATTCTCAATATGAATTGTCTCCACTCTCCATCAAAAAGATTCAGATCAGCAGAATGGATCAAGAAACAAAATCCAGTGGTATTCTGTATATGGGAAACACATTTGATCCAAAAAGTAATTCACAGACTGGAAATTAAAGGACAGAAAACAATATTCCATGCATGAGAACCTCCAAAACAAGCAGGAGTGGCTGTTCTACTTTTAAACAAAGTGGACTTCAAGCCAAAACTGATCAGAAGAGGTAAAGAAGGTCACTATATGCTAGTTAAAGTAAAAGTTCAGTAGGAGAAGATAACACTTATAAACATATATGCCCAAACATCAGCACATGAGATAAATACTACTAGACATAAATGTTCATATAAACATCATAAAACACTACTGGAAATAAATGATCATATAAACATCAACACATTTATAGTGAGGGACCTCAATACACCACTGTCAAAAACAGATCAAATAGACAAAAAGGAAAAATCAGTTTAGAGTTGGCTAAGATTTACTTGTCTCTGTGTGGTCTTACCTTGGTATACACTTCAAAAACATTTCCCTTTTCTCCAGACAAACCATAGGCATGTCCAGCAGCTCCAAACACTGGAACATTACACTTTTAAGAGTTTGAAAATGTAGTAGTAAGTTTCTGTATTGTCACTACTTCAAATAGTTTGTAACTAATCATATATTTGCTAAAATGAATGTTTTGTAAGTTTAGCTGGGATTACATCAAGGGTAACAATACTATCTCATTTTGAATAGAGGCGTAGGCAGAGAGATACATGTTAGATGAGTTAAATATGAGAAATAAACTGCTGAAGAATGAACAAAATAATGCTGAAGATTTTTTGGAAACATAAGATCAATAAAAATTATGAAACCAGCCCTGACTGAAGGTGTAAAGTTTTAAGAAACGTTAATTTGCAGTGCAAGGACAGACTTATTCAGCAGTCCATGAGTTTGATTTTACTATTTAAGTATAAATTTTGTAATGAGGAAGGCTTTTTTTTTTTTTAGCTAAAGCATTTAAAAGCAAAGAGGAGAAGATCCAGTTTTCCTAATGTGAGAAAAGCACTAATGTTATTTTGTACTTCTGTGGTATTATTTGCATAAACGAAACACACCTGTTACTATGTAGCTTGCTTATACTGTACTTTCAAAATTAAATGACAGAATACTCCTGACCTTTTTTTAAATACATAGAAATGCATCTAAAAGAGTCTCTGGAACAGAGTATATGCTTAAGAAATATCTTTTGAAAGGAATAAATCAGTTTTATGAATTCAGAATCACTAGGGCACAGAAAGAGTGAAAATAAATAAATATCAGAAAGAGAAATTTGGGAACAACTATTCTCATTTATGAATTTTGTACATTTTTGCTTCATTACTGCTGTTCACAGGCTTGGGTGATATTTAGTTAAGTCTATGCACCTAGCCAATACATTTTTATTGCCTAATGTGTGTGTGTCTGTATACTATCATAAATAAGACAAATATAAATTCTTAATTCCAGAGGGAGGGCAATCCTTGTGGCATAAAAAAGCCATATGTAGAAAAAAACCCCTGAAGAATCACAAAATGAAATGCTGTTTTTAATAACAACATGCTAACATCTGCATGCTATTCTATTTTACGGATACATCCTTTTTTATCCAACTGTTTTTATACCATTTAAGGTCATCATAGTGACAGAAGTATCAGAGAATTCAGTCATAGTTTGACTCATGTGGTTATTAGAGCTGGAAAAGTCTAAAGCCCATGAAGTCTATATGGTAAGTCTGTGGGATAAGCTGGTCATCATAAATTCAACATTTATATGTGTATAATTTTTACAAGTGAAGTTGGAAAAGATGCTACCCTCCACTGAAAAGTAGACATAATTTTCCACTCTTCTGAATCTAGCTGTATTTCTACCTGAAGTAGATCTAACCATTCCTAGGTAGAATAAAAATGAGAAAATAATTCCAAGTAATTAAAGATTTTCTGAGACTGTCTCCATTTCCTTGATGTAGAAAAAACAAATCGCCATCTCAATATAACAAGCTGGAATTTCACATAAGCAGAACCATACATCTGTAGATTTTGTGTCTAGCTTCTTTCATTTAGCTGATTTTTGAGCTTAATTCATACTGCTACATTTAACAGTTTATTATTTTTTTTTCTTGTTGGATAATACTTCATGCTATGGATATACTGTACCACACTTTGCATATCATTCTACCTCTTGACAGTGATATGGATTACTTTCAGGTTTCATTATTATGAATAATGCTATCTGTTAATACAGGTTTTCATTTCTCTTGGGTCAATTCTTAGGAGTAAAACTGTTGTGTTGTATAGTAAATTTATGCCTAACTTTGCAAGAAATACCCAAATTGTTTCCTAAAGTGACTGAATCACTTTAGATTGCCATTGGTAAGTGGATATTATAGTTTATCGATATTTTTGCCACATTTGGTACTTTTAAAAAATAAAACAGCCATTCTAGTAGGTGTGCAGTAGTATTTCACTGTGACTTTAATTTGCCTTCCCTAATGACATAAGACATTTTTATGGGATTACATATATATCTTGTTTGATGTCTATTCAAATCTTTTGTACATTTTAAAATTGTTTTGTCTTCTATAGGACGAAGATATCTTGACTTACTACTCTTGTTGACGGCAACTAAATTTTTAATGCCAGGAAAAAGTCTTACATTATCTCCCTGAGGTAGAATTATTTTTAAATTATAAAATGTATTATAAGGACCGTGTGTTTTGAAATCATACATACTGAAGTTTGAATTTCAGCTTTGCCTCTTAACTAGGATTACTTATTTTTCAGTCTCAGTTTTCTAAGAGGAAGCTTACTGTACTTATTACAGTAAATAATATAGAATCGTTTTACAGCTAGACTGGGCCACTCTATGCTTAACGTCAGGGATGCCTGGAAATCTGGTATTGACTCTTGACCATGATGAGGGCAACTGGGATAACTGATGATTTGTAATTTGCTGTTTAAAGTTTAAAACTGCCTTGGGATTCCCTAGGAATAGTTGTTTATTGACAGTTTACACCCAAAGGACTTAGCTACCCTGGCTTGGTTATGTTCCCAGAGGGGATTCAAGTCCTCATTGGCAATGTTTTGGAAGCTCTCCTGAAATCAAGATTCTCTGTATGAATCTCGGTGGTTTATACATTGAGGACACAACATATAAGTCTATATAAAAAATAACACATCCTGAAGAACTGTACCTAAAGTATCTTAGGTCCTCTGGTGCTTGCCTGTGCTCTTTCTCTACTTTTTTTTTGGTGCTGAGAATCAAACTCAGGGCCTTGTGTTTGTGAAGCAAGCACTCTACCACTGAGCTAAATCCCCAATCCCTCTATTTATCTTTATTGAAAGGTTTTGCAAGCACTTTCTGTTGAGCGTTATGCATCCTTTCAGTAAGCTGATCTTGTGAAATCTTTACAACTATCTTCTTATAAGATGATTATAAGAATTAAATAATTTTACCTGGACCCTAGTTTGTGCTCAGTAAATGATTACTATTATACTAGTGAGATCAGTGAAAATGCCTCCTTAATCTTTTTTTTTTTTCCATTTTTCTTTTTCTTTTAATGTTTTGGTAGCACTGGGGATTAACCCCATCATTAATCATTTTAATGAGCAAAATGTCCAGACTACTTTGACAAACATGCCAGGCAATGTAAATATAACCTATGGCTACCAGAACTTTACTTAGTGTTAAGTAAATACATAAGTAGGAAAGGATGATAGAGTCACTAGTATAGCTAGAAAAATTTAGTAGAGAAGCTAAACCTACATATTTCTAAAAAGAGATTGGGAAAACATGAAAAAAAAAACCTAATCCAAATTATCTAGTATTCAATTAATAACGCAGAAAGATGCCTTTTTAAATGAAACAATTTGGATCAAAGAAAGAATGTAACATTCTGCTGAAATATATGTTACTAAAGGAACAAGGGCTTTGATCGGAAGCTTCTGATTTTGCTTCTCAGCTACTAAAATGACAAACATCAGGAAAACTCGATCACTGAACAATGAACATGGCCGCAGATATTTAACCTTTGTAGGTTATAAATGATATGAAGTGGTAGGATATAAAATCAAATTTCTCAATGAAATCAGGATCAAACAGAAAAAGCTCCTGAGATTTGATTGAAAGGAGGGGATTTAAGATTTACAATGAGTGATTTCCAGATAAACAAAAGATAGAAACCCAAACAGATTCATACTTCAGGTCACCACATTGCTGTATATCCATGCCGAAAAGAATCACTATTAAAACAATTTGAAAAAGGATTACATTAGAAATTATGTTTATCTCCAAAACACTAGGATTATGAAAAATTGTGTTTGAAGCACTGAAATATCTGATAGGTTTTATATACATAGTTAGTGATGTCTATGCACAATTATGAGACCATTATACAGTACTAGTAAAATTACATCAGTTAAAAAAACACAAATATAATATCACCTGACAGTTTACCAACTCAGATTTGGGAAAGATGAAGAGTCTGAGGAGAGGGAAGCTATGATGGCGATACAAAGTGCTTTCTGTAGTAGAAATCATATCACATGTGGAGTAAATCTAGACCACATATGTGTAATAAAGCCACACTTAAAACTTTTCAGAAGTCCATAGAGAAACTTTTTATATTTATACAACTTAAAATTTCAGGCATTTCAAGTATTCTGATAGTCATAAACAGTGTTCTACATATTTTAGCATGCTGTAAGACTGATTAAGTGTAGATTCATGAATGGCTAAAATTCTGATAGCTGTAATTGCAAAACGTAATGCAAATCACATTGAACTGACTGATATACAACATATATACATGTGTACTTTTTGTTGATGAAGTAAGATTAAACATTGGGTACTAATAAACAGTGGACCATTTTGGAAACTTCCGTTTCAAATCAAGCAAGCAATATGTAATTTGGAAAAGCACCTGTTTCTATAATCAAACGAGAAAAACACTTCAAGAACATTCGACAGTAAAGGTAATCTATCTTTGAGATTTCTAAAGGAATAACAATCTTTTACTTTTGTTACTTTTGTTACATAGTTTTCTTTCAACTCGAATTACATTAAAAAATAAAAACTAAAGGAAATAATTTCTCAATAACCTTTGTTCATATCATATTTGAGTATTATATAATTCAAGTAATTTTAAGATTAGATATTAACCCTTTTCCTCTTCTTTCCCAAGTTTACAAGCAAATCTGTTTCAGCACTTACAAAATTTAAGACTGAAATTTTTCAAAATGTATTATAGAACCAAGGCACGCCTTTTTACAAGACACTCAAGTTTAGAAATTTATTAGGGGAAAAACAGAGAACAAATTTTTCATACCAAAAAAACCAAAGAAGAATAAAAAGGGAAAGAAAGAAGACTACCACTTGTTCTCTACCAAAGCAGGATGCCATTTAAAATTTTTAGAAGACATGTTATATCTACTCTGAATATTCACTAATGTATTAAGCTTCTCCTTTGAAAGATTAACTACTCGGAGTTAATCTCAGATTTTGTAAGATTCCTTCTGCTTAAATGCTACTTTTATGTACGGCAATGCAGGTGATATGCAATTATAGTTACGCTAATAATATCAAGAGAAGAATGCGAGAAGATGCTTGGCTAGAAAAAAATAAATAATTTTGCCAAAATTAATCATAAAAAGAGAACAAAACTAGTTAATGGATCTCATCCTCTGTCCTTCACTCAAAATAAAATTAAAACTCCATCTTGTACTCAATAGTTACTCTAAGCACTGCCAGAAAAAGAATCAAAAATACCACGAGTCCTTTATCACCTCCTCTTCCATCCTTATGCTTTTCTTCCTGAGCACCTACCATGCAACTATGTGCTAGTCATTAAGCTATGTGCTGTAGATACATAGAGAGTAAATGAACAATGGATAATGTGCTAACAAGGAATTAATAGGGTCATGGGGGAAAGCAGCCTTGCGGAATAATGATAATACTGGATTTTAAATGTAATGACTCCAATATGCATAGATATTACTGGAAACACAGAGGAATAACATGTATTGCACAGGATCTGGAGTGGAGTCGAAGAGAAAGATGGTAGTGATGGTGACGGAGTAATTCTGTTTTTTTTTTTTTTTTTGGACAGGATATTTCATATTTCTTAAACTGAGTATTAAAATTAAAATGTTTGTAGGAGATGAGTTAAATTTGAAGAGGACAAAGGGCATTATGGGCAGAATGATCAGTACGAGAAAGCACAGAGGGGTTGGGGATTTACCTCAGTGGTAGAGTGCTTGCCTAGCAGGTCCAAGGCCCTGAGTTCAATCCCCCAACCCCCAAAAAAGAAAGCACAGAAATGGAAAAAACTAGAATGTATCAGTCAACAATAACGTCTAACACTGTTATAACAACAAATATAAGGCCACAAGCCATAGGTAAACTGGGCATCACCACATCATGAGAGGCCAGGCTTTATTTTACAGGTAAAGGGGAGTGAAAGGAGTGATATGGTCAGATTTGATTTCCAAGTAGTTAATTTCAACAGTTAATAAGAAGTCAAAGGTATAACTGATTTTCAGTTAATTTACTTCAATACTTCCATTAAAGAGATTTAGAGAGGAAAAAGATGAAGAGCAGACAGAACAGATTTTTATTCATCTAAATATGAGATAATAAGGATGACTAAAGCAATGCTAAGAAAAATGGAAAAATAAAATGCAGCATAAGAAATATACATGGTGGCCCATGTCTGTAATCCCAGCATTATGAAAGCTGAGGCAGGAGGATTGCTGTGACACTGTCTCAAAAAGACCGGGGTGGGGGGGTACACCCACATACACCCACACCCACCAAGAGAGGTGGCAAGGTGCTTTGTAGCTTGGATTAAACCATATTTAAGAAGAAAAACAAAATTTAAATAGCCCCATAGTAGTGGTGGTGAACCTATGGCACGTGTGCCACAGCAGGCTATATCATCCAAAGTTATAAAAGGTTTGCCATCACTACCCTATAGTATTAAACACACTGAATTAGTAATTAAAGCTACTCAAGACATTTACATTCATTGCATGAAAACAAGATTAGGTCCAGATTACCTTAACAGCAAGTCCTATGAAATATTCAAGGAACATACAATTGAAAGTAGTTCCCCCAACTACTTCAGGGGACAGAGCACCTGCCCTTCATCACAATTTATCAATCTCATTTAGTCAAGATGTTCAGTTATTTACTGATTATATCTTTACAGACAATTGAAATGAGGTTTTATAGGATAATACTTTAAAAACAAGAGAACATGAAAAATGGATCCAACAGCTGCTAGATGATGCAAAGACTAATGAAAAATTAACTGGAATTAGTGAAAAATCAGAAGATAGCACAATGAACATAAAAAATCTGTTTACAGAAGTAATAGCAGAAAACTTTCCATATGTGGAAAAAGAATTTAACATAGAGATAAGCAAAGCATATAGAAACCCAAATAGCCATGATCAGAAGTGAAGCACTCCACAACATATCATAGTCAGAAATCCAACACAAGATTGGAATCTTAAAAGCTGTTAGAAAATAGCAACAAATCACTTACGAAGGAAAACCCATCAGAACTGCTCAACACAAACCTTAAAGGTAAGAAGAGCATGAGGGAAAAAAAGGGAGCATGAGGTGAAGCATTTCAAGCCCTAAAAGAAAACAACTTCCATTGCTGACTGATACATCTAACAAAATTATCTTTCAAAATTAATGGAGAAATAAGACATTTTCAAGAAAAAGAGCAACTACAGAAATTCATGACCACCAAACCAGCACTCTAAAAAATTTTCAAGGATATTCTAGAAAGAGACAATGAAGCTAACAATAGCAAAAGATCTAAGAGAATGAATGCATCAGGCGGGGCAAGCAATTAGGTAAGAGGGAAAGAAAGGGAATCAGTAGCCTGAAAATAATACAATGATAGGAATAAGCCATTATCTATCAGTTATAACTATCAATGCTAATTGTCTCGGTTCATCAATCCAAACACCCAGATTGGTGAAATGAATCAAGAAAGAAAATGCAATGTTGTATACAAGAGATATATTTGACTCCCCCATTCATAGACTAAAAAATCAAAGAATAACAATTTTCCATGCAGCAGGAATCCAAAAATAAGCAGGAGTAGTTATCCTGTTTGGAGATAAAGTGGACATTGAGTGAAAACTGGTAAGAAGAGGCAAGAAGGTCACTACATATTAGTTAAGGGAAATATTCAACAGGAAGCGATAACAATTATAAACGTATATTAACCAAAAAAGGTGCACCCAGTTGCATGAAACAAACACTACTGGACATAGAAGATCATAGAAACATTTATAGTGGGAGACTTCAAGACCCCACCATCACAAATAGATCAACTAAGCAAAAAATCAGTAAAGAAATATCAGAGTTGAACCAAACCTTAGAATAAATGGACTTAAAATTTTTACAATGAGGCCATAATTTGTATGACTTGCTCTGATTTGAATTCCATCATTGATGTTAAATAGCTAACCACAGTGGTTCATGCTGCCTGATGGGACAGTCACACACATACCACTGGTGGTTCAAGCTGGCAGGAATGTGTTGACAGATATATACAGAGTGTTCCATTCAACAACAGAATACACACTCTTTTCAGTAGCACATGGAACTTTCTCCAAAATAGACCACATACTAGCCAATAAAGCATGCTTAAGTAAATGCAAAAGAATTGAAATTTCACCATGCATATTGTCAGATCATAGTGCAATGAATCTAGAAATCAATAGTAAGAGAAAGCACAGGCATTATGCAAGTACATGGAAATTAAACAATATACTCCAGAATAATCAAAGGGTCATAGAAGAAATTAAGGGAAAAAATAAGACAGTTCCTAGAATTAAATAATAATGCTCATATAATATACCAGAACTTAGGGGACACAATTAAAGGAGCTCTTAAGAGGGGAAGTTTATAGTTGTGAATGCCCACACTGGAAAAACAGAATGAGCACAAGTAAGTAACCAAAGATGCACCTCAAGGTCCTAGAAAAACAAGAACAATCAAAATCCAGACCTAGTAGAAGGAAGGAAATTATAAAGATCAGAGCAGAAATCAATGGTGACTGGGACTGGGGATTTAGCTCAGTGGTTAAAATGTTTGTCTTGCAAGCATAAGGCCCTGAGTTCAATCCCTGGCACAAAAAAAAAAAAAAAAAAAAAAAAAAGAAAAGAAATCAGTGGTGACAAAAGCCATTTATGACAAACCAACTGTTAACATCATAATAAATGGTGAAAAACTGAAAGGTTTCCCTCTAAAATCAGGAAGAAGTCAAGGATGTCCACTATCACCACTCCTGTTCAACATAGTCAGAGTACTCAGGCAAGAGAAAGAAGGAAAAGGGAAACATATAGGAGGGAAAGAAGTCCAAGTATCATTATCTGTAGATGACATGATCCTGTACTTACAAGACCCAAAAAATTCCACCAAAAGACTCCTAGAAAAACCAAATTCAGCAATGTAGCACTATACAAAATCAACACACGAAAATCAATAGCATTCCTATACACTAATAATGAACTCATTGAGAAAGAAATTAGGAAAACAATACCATTCACAATAGCATCAAGAAAAGTTGACCTCTACAAGGAAAATTATATCACTCTGAAAAAGGAGTTCAAAGAGGACATCAGAAAATGGAAAGATATCCCATGTTCCTGGATAGACAGAACACATACATAGTCAAGATGGCTCTGTTTCCAAAACTGACACAGATTTAACACAATCCCAATGAAAACACCAATAGCATTCCTCATGGACCGAGAAAAAACAATCCTAAAATCCATATGGTACGAGAACAGAACAAGAGTAGCAAAAGCAAAATCCTGGATAACAAGCCAGGCAGCAGGCATCACCATTTTCTTTCAGAAAGAATGGTTATCATCAAGAAATCAAATAATAACAAATGCTGGCTAGACTGTGGGATAAAAAGGAATCTTTCTACATTGTTGGTGGGAATGTAAACTAGTACAACCAGTATGGAAATCAGTTTGGAGATACTTCAAAAAACTAAAGCTATGTGACCCAAATCTTCCCCTTCTAAGTATCTTCCCAAAAGAGCTAAAGTCATCATATTACAGTGACACAATCATGCCATGTTTACAGCAGCACAAATTACAGTAGCTAAGTTTTTGAAATGGTCTATATGCCCATCAACAGATGAACAGAAAAAGAAAATGTGGTATTTATACACAGTGGAGTACTACTCTGCCATAGAGAAGGATACACTTGAGTAGGTAAACAGACGTACCTTGAGACCATGTTAAGTGAAATAAGTCAGACACATAAATATTATATGGTTTCTCTTACATGAGAAACCAAAAACATAAAAAAGAGCAAAATGAAAGAGAAATAATAGGAAGTAAGATCTTTTTCAAGAGATGGTGAGAGGAGAAAGTCTGGGGACGAGAGATTAGAAAAAAAAAATTTGAAGAAAAAAGTGGAAACAGAGCGTCTGCAAATGGGAAGTAGACCAAGAGTTGAAAAGAGCAGGGAAGGATGAGAAGGGTAGGCAATGCTAAAAGAATTAAGATGCATTATGTTCATGTACCAAGTCCCCACAATAAATGTAATTATTATATACTGCAAACATGTACTAGAAAAAAAAATTTTTTTAAGTAAACCTTTGAAAGTCTTAGCTTATCTAATTATTTTAAAAAAACACAAAATGATCAATATAAAAACCAACTTACCAATTATGCCACTATCTCTGCTTTCAAGAGTGGAGGTTGGACTAGTAACAGCCCCATAGCTACAGTCCTTGGCAGCCGCGATTGTACTGACTGGTGGGAGAGTAGAGCAGGGGCTACTGGCTGGTGGAGAGGCAGTGCTGCTAGTCAGGGTAGAGCAGGGACTTATCCGCTGAGTGACTGCTGAGGTCTGAAAAATTAGAATAAAGTGAAGTAACAAACTGATTGGTTGTTAAAGTAAGGTGTATCTTATGGCAAAGTAATACCTTGATGAAAAAAGAAGAAATATTCCACAGGTACAGCTTTTACATCTATTAGGTTTTGTTCGTTTTTGCTTTCCAGGGGGTTCTACAATTAAGATGAAACTTGATGAATCTAACATAACCAAGGACTTGTGACAGGTATTCACTAATAGAATACAGAAATTTCTTCTTAAGCACACGTTTTCCTTGCTATTTCCAATTGATAAAACTTTTCAGAAAGCTTGGAAATTTGTCCTGCTAATAATTTTAAGAGGAAAAAAAAATACCTCTGCAGCTGAGGAGAAATAAAAATAAAGTTCTTAATGCCAAAAAAATGTCTTTTTGATAATAAGCAACTGCCAAGAGATACTAGATGATTACAGAGAAAATTTCTTAGTCCATCTAATAAAATAGATCAAACCACAGCAATTTAATAAAACTAAATTTCTCTATAAAAACTGATTACAGACTGAGATTCAACCATATCTTGAATTTTTCTTTTGCTCTATCCAATTATTGTTTTTTGTTATTGTTTTTTGGTGCTGGGAATCGAACTCAGGGCCTTGTGCTGTCAAGGCAAGTGCTCTAACCACTGAGCTAAATCCCCAGCCTCCCAATTATTGAAATAGTTAATGAAAGTACATTTCTGGCAAATACTAAAGAAATTTTATCCTTTTCAAAATGCTGTGTAATCAGTAACAAAATTACTTGAAGGACTGATAGTTTTAACATGTTTAAATTTTTTTTTTGTGTGTGGTGCCAGGGATCGAACTGAGGGCCTTGTTCTTGCTAGGCAAGGACTCTTAACCACTGAGCTAAATCCCCGGCCCAACATGTTTAAATATTAAATTTAAAAATCTTTTTACTTCTGTACATACAGAGTATTCATATTATCTCTGCTAAAATTGAGGACTCACACTCAATAGCAAGCATGGGTTAATTATTAGCTGTAACAAATTAAGATTCTTAAACTTTCTCTGATAATTTCCAGATTCAATCTCTTTAATCATCTGTGTCCAATCTAGTTTTTATTTTAATACTATACTCAGATCAAAAAAGATACATTTGACTCAACTATGCATAAGTGACATTCTCATTAGCCTGCAGCTAAATAAATCCTTTCAATTGTATTAATATTAGGAATTGAGCTTTTAAAATAATGATAAGCAAACATAATATGCAAATTTCTTTTATTATATAGTATCTCTCCAGAAGAGAAATTTCAGTTCCTTTATAATCTCCATTTTTATAAAATGCTATTGGTGTATTACAGCAATTTTTAAATATGGGTGCAGTAGAATCACCTTTGGATGTAAAAAACCTAACTCAGAATACCTAAGGTTCATCCTAACACCCTAAAAACTACTGAGAGAGGAAAAAGTAGTCAGTTGAATGTAACTCAATACTTTGTCTTTTGCAGAAAATTGTTATATGCTAATTTGCTTTTGTTAGATTCTGTTACCAATGTTACTATCCTGAGTACATCATCATCACAAGATGTTTCAAAATACAGATAGTGTTCTATTCATTTAGCTCAGAAGACAGCATGAGAATCATAAAGAATACTACTACCTCCATTTAAGAAATGAAAATGAAACCTTCAAAAATAAGGAAGCAATGAAGTAATTTTCCCATATATCACGCAGTCTACATGTAATTACGTACTAATTTTATTATTGCTTTTTTATATTTTTATAACTTTTATTTATATGACATTTGAAAGCTTACAAAGTATTTTTATATTCATGAACTAATTTGATTCTCACAACAATCTTGTCAGGTATTATTTTATATTACCCTGGAATAATATGATGCGGCTATTAAGAATACAGATTGTAAAAGCAGACTGCCTGGATATTTATATCATTCCATTAATGTTTGGCAGTGTGTTTCCATTTTCCTGTTTGAAAACCGGAATGTGAACAGACTATACCACATTGGGTTGTAAGGAAGCCTAAACAAAACAGCACAAGAACAGCAAGGGATATAGCTCAGTGGCAGAGCACTTGTCTTATCGTGCAGAAGGCTCTGGGATATATCCCCAGTACTGAAAAAGAAGTGCAAGTAAATAACTTATCAGTAAGCATTTAATAACTGCCAGTTACTATTACCCATGAGAAAACCAAAGCTTGGAGAGATTAAGTGACAGGCACAAATTTTTACCTATGACAGAACCAGAACTAGAACACAAGTTTTCTACTTCCTGATTCAAAGTCTTTTCTGTTATACCATATGGCTTTAGTTATATTAAATCAAGATATTACTCATTTACTTAAGATTCTTTTATTCAGTAAATTTACAAGTAAGGCACATACACAGACTTGCAATTTTATTCAGAAATCACTGATATTCTGCAACATGAAGTATCTCAAAATCAACAATAATAAATTTTACCATCTGAAGAAATGTTGCTTTGTAGAATGAATGAAGTCCTAGGGAAATATTCACACTTTAAGAGTTACATCATGTTACTTGGTTGTTATTAGATCTCTCTCTCTCTCTCTCTCTCTATCAGGATCGAAATCAAGGCCTTTACACTGAGCCACATCTCTAGTCATGCCTTTGTTTTTCTTTAATTTTGGGACAGGGTCTTAAGCCACTAAGCTATCCAGGCTGGCTTCAAACTCGTGATCTTCTTGCCTCAGCCTCCTAGTTAGCTGAAAATACAGATGTGCTGGAACAGTCACACTTTAATTTGGCCTGAATATCAAGAAATGAAAGTAAAATAGATGTTTTATCTACACCAATATTTAAAAGCCCTCAATATAAATCATTCCCAATTTTTAATTCACAGAGTATAGGTGTACTGACATTACAATGTAAATTTACAATGTAAAAAGGCATCAGTCTTAGTGGCATGTCTGTAATTCCAGCACTCTAAGAGGCTGAAGCAGGAGGACTGCCAAGTATGAGCCCAGCCTGGACGACTTAGTGGGATCCTGTCTCACAATTTAAAAAAGACTGGGGATGTAGCTCAATGTGAATGTCCTGGGTTTATCCTTAGTATGGAGAAAAAAGTCATCAGTCTTTCCATCGTGACGTTTACATTCTTGTATGAGACAGACTCAAAAAGCCCGCAGTTAACATGTAATACACTATCAGTTAATGATAAGAGGTTTGAAGAAAATAAACCACAGGCTAAGTGGACATAGGGAGGCGTGGGTACTATTTGGTAAACTCATTAGGGAAGACCTCTCTGAAACAATAACATCTGAACAGAAGATGAGTGAAGTGAGGAAGTTAATTATATGGGAAGAAAATTCCAATACTAATGAATATGCTTTATATGTTTGGTAACGACAGGGAAGCCCAACATGGCTGGGAGGCAGTAGGTGAAAGTGGAGGGTAGAAAATGATGAAGGAGAGGGAGAAAGGGGCTAGATCAGGCAGGGTGTTCCTGGCTATGATTAAGATTTCAGAATCTAAGAGTGATGGGAATACAACGAAAGATTAAAAGCAGAGAAGTGACAGGATCACATTCACATTTTATAAGCATCACTGTGGCTACTGTGTGAACAGAACACAGGGCAACAGGAGGAGAAGTGGAGACCTACTAGGAGCTCATTTATTTACGCAGTCAGTATCTAGCGCCTTCTAATGTTCCATACAATTCTAGGTGCAGAGAGTGCAGCAGTGAATAAGCCAGGCAGTCTCAGGCCTTCTGGGGTGGCATCCATAGACATCACAGTAGTGCAGACAACAGATGAAAGTGGCTTAGACTTAGGTGCAGTAATGTAAGTAATTAGAAAGATTAAGATTTTAGTATATATTTTGAATATGGTCTACGATTTCCTAGAAGAGTGAATGTAGTGTATGACAGAGAGAAGTCAAGAATGGTTCCAGTGCTTTTGTCTTAAGAAAGTAGGGCATATCATTTACTCAGCTGGGGAATCCTGAATAAATGAGCAGGTACTGGGAGAAAACGCAAAGGTTACGTTTTTGGTATATTAAGATTGAGATTATCTTAAACATATACATAGAAAACTTAATGCAGAAAGTTGAATACACAGACCTAGAGTTAAGGGAACTAGAGACAATTGCAAAGTCAAGATAATATTTACAGAAATAAGAATGAAGGAGAATCAATAGGATTAGAGTCACCAGGCATCTAAATACAAAAAAAGCTTCCCAAGTGACTGTAATGTGCAGTCAGAAATACCAATGACATAGATGTTAAGGAGGATAAAACACATAGACATTGAGAACACATGAATGAATCTGACTGCACTACTGGTTTTTTTTTTTTTTTTGCCACACTTAAATGAAAAAGAATGGGAATAGCCAAAAGAAAGAAAACTAATAATAAAATTAATGTTCACATTTTTTAACTTTCTCAGATACTCAGACCATTAATTTTTCAGGTTTTCTACTTTTCTAAATATTTGCATTTGAAACCAATCATTTAAGTTTTGTTATGCTTAGTTTTCATTATAGCAGTTTAAAATATTTTCTAATTTCTTGGACTCAAGTATTCAGAAAAGGATATAACTTAAACTGAGGCCCATGCAAATTTTCTAGGTTATCATTTTCTAATTTATAACTTTGTAATTAATATGGTCACAGTAACTGGAATCTTTTGAAATTTGTCAAGAACTGCTCTATGACTCAGTATATTATCAATATGGCAAATGATCTATGTACACTTGAAAATTGTATTCTATATAATTTCTGGGTGCAGCTTTCATATGTCATTTTGTTGGACAGCTTGTTTATTTACTCATTTGTTCAATAAATTAATTAAAGTTTAAAAGTACATTTTCTGCTTTTAAACCTAAGAATGAAACTAAAAGAGGTTTCACAGACTGAAGAAATATAATGATAATGGAAAATTAATTATACTTTAAGCCTCAAAAGTCATTCAACAACTGTGACTAATATTCCTCTTAGAATGGACACACTCACACACCCACATCCCAGTTTTCTTTTTCTGGTATAATATATTGATTCATACCACATTTCACAAAGTGAGCACAAGCAGCTTACCTGACTTTCATCCTGTACCTCCATGCTGTATTGGTCACCTGGCTGAACTTCCGTGACTTTCTCTCCAAGGAGGAAACCAAGACGAGTCATGAGTGTGTTTGCTGCCTCATCTACAGATGGAGGGGGGCCAAGTTCCTGTTCAGCATCACCTGTAACAAGAAGGCATTGCAAAACATGAATCCTTCGAATAAAATGTTCTCATTCTCCAAGTATTATTACATTAAGTTTGGTCATCTGTTTAGTTTCAATTTCTAAGTCCAAACTTACAAGGTTCCAGTCTATAAGATGATTTCTCTACTTTCACAGATTATAACTGATGTATAATCTACTGAGATTATCCTCAATTTATCCACTGGAAACATCTGGGTTTTTTTTGTTTTTGTTTTGGAAACACCTGTATTTGAAAGAATGTTTTTATAACTTGCCACATAGAAAAAGGTTCCCATTTCTTTGGCAGTTAGTTTTGAATATAGTCCTAGTATTGAGATCTAATTCTCAGTCATGATCTCTTCATTCAGTTTCTTTTATTATTTTTAATATTCCTCTTTTTCTTACGAAATAATTTCAAACTTTTTAAAATTTCAAGATTAGAACAAAGAACACTGCTTTCCTCAAACATGTGAAAGTTATGGACATGATGTCCCATTATTCCCTGAAGGTATGTATTTCTTATAAACAAGAACACCCTTACACAACTCACATTACCAGCAAAGAAATGATAAAACTAACATTTAACATTATTATGACCTCATCAACAGACCCCAAATACTTGCTCATAACGTTCTTCCTAGCAAAAAGACACAATTCGGGTTAATGAATTTTATTCAATTATCAGTTCTCTTTTACCTCTTTTAATCTGAAACAGTTCCTTAGTCTTAACTTTCTTGATGTTTTTAAGAATGATAGGTCAGTTGTTTTGTACAATGCTCAGTAGAATTTACCTCTTAATTTTGTTCAGGTTATGTATTTTTGGCAGAAATATCACAACGCATTGTTATGCTAACTTTGATCACTTAGACACTTAGATGGCAGTGTCTGCCAGATTTTTCCACTCTGAAATTAATCTTTCTTTTTGTAATTAATAAGCATTTTGTTGGGGTGGACTCTGAAATTATGTAAATGTCCTGTTATGGTTTGTTTCTAGATGACCCCCAAAGTCTCATGCAATCATAGGTGGGGCTTTTCAGAGGTGGCTAGATCTAGAGTTGTGATTACTAAATTAGTCCACTGATTGACTTGGCATACTTCTACTGGGATCAAGAATGTGATACTAGAATTGAGGGTGCTAGGATTAAGGATTTTATCCGTGGGTAGCCTGGATAAAATATAAGGGACAGAAAGAGGCTAGTTGATTCCCTGCTTGCTTTGCTACCTTCTGTCTGCCATGAACTATTTCTCCTTCACGATGCCTGTCTGCCATGCCACCCTGCCTTGGAACCAGCCGACTATGAACTGAAAACTCGACAAACTGTGAGCTAAATAAACCTTTCCTCCTTTAACTTTGGGTGTTCGGTACCTTGTCTTAGCAACGAGAAAAGTGACTAAAACATATCCTATTCCTGAACATATTTTTACATAGCAAAATTTGATCTTTTAATTATTTTTAAGCATTATAATTCATTGGCATTATGTACACTCACACTGGCACCAGTCATTTTCAGAACCTTTCATCATTCCCCAAAGAAACTCTGTACCTATTAAACAATAATTTTCCATTTCTTTCCCTCACTAGTAATCTAGTGACTGCTATTCTAGTTTCTGCCTCAATAAATTTGACTATTCTGGGTATCTTGCATAAATGGAATTATACAATATTGTCCTTTTGTATCTGGTTTATCTCATTTAGCATATGCTCTCCAGGTTCATCATGTTACAATATATATTAAATTTTTCTTCCTTTCATTTCCTATTTTCCTTTTTTGTGGTGCCTAGGATTAATCCCAGGCCCTCACACATGTTAAGCAAGTATTCTACCACTGAGCCACATCCCCAGCCCTTTTATGAGAACTTTTAAAATTTTATTTTGAAACAGGATCTTGCTAAGTTGTCTAGGCTGTTTTTTGAACTTGTGATTCTCTTCCCTCAGCCTCCTGAGTACTTCAGATTACAGGCATGTGCCACCATCCCTGACTCATTCCTTTTTAAGGCTGGATAATATTTCATTATATTATGTACCACATTTAGTTTATTCGTTAACCTGCTGTTGGACACGTTGATGACTATTATCATCTTTTTGCTTTTGTAAATAATGATAACATAAACACTGGTATGCAAGAATCTGTGTGACCCTTCCAAAAACTTTTGCCTGCTATCTTCACCATAGCTAACATTTCTTGTATGAGTTAGCTACTATCATGCTTGTCAAATATTAATTTTTCTAAACTCATTATTTTTACTTTAGTTTTATCTATCTATAGCAGTATGAACTCATTGATTACTATCTTATCCAATGGATCATAATACATTACTATCAGTATTTATTCAAACTTGTTCTACATTTGGCAAGGGTAAAGTCCTGTGACCTTTTAATATGTCCTTGGCATTTTCTGAACACTTCTTGGCTTTTTGGCGGAAGATGTTTCAGGCTTATCTTGTTCTTTCCATGTCTGAGCTACAGAATCAGTTTTTCTTCAAGAAGCCTTGGTTCTTCTTAGGGGAGAAAGGTATTCAGACTATTAAGAGACGTATGCTCATTGCTATTGGGGTATCACTTCCTCAGGCCCATTCAATGGACAGTTAGGCAGTATCTGTATATACCTATCTGTGCAAATGTACGTGTACATATGCATATATACTATTACCCATCTTAATTTGCAAACCTATACAAACACATAGACAGAGACAAAAAGAAAGAGAGGTAGAGACAGAGAGAGGCCGACAGAGACACAGAGAGAGGCAGACAGAGGCAGAGAGAGGCAGGCAGAGGCAGAGAGAGACAGACAGAGACAGAGAGAGATAGAGACCACAGTTATATTTCTAAGTCCAATTCAATACCATAAGATTAATTCTAGAATTTCTTTCCCCAATGTTGTATGTCAGTTTTACAACAGTGAGAAACTACACTTTTTATTCTTATTCAATCTGTTCTCCCCACATGTAACGTATTTTACTGGTGCCCACTGCCAAACTGCACACTGATATACTCCTTAACTTGGATGGGATCTGACTCTGTGCTACAGAGTCCTCAGTTGCCACTTATCTTGCAGCTTGGGTTCATTTTTTTTCATTCAGATATAATTCACATATCATAAACAAAGTATACAATTCAGTGAATTTTAGCTTGTTAACACTGAACAGTTTACCCCAAGCATCACTTAGTCACCACATTTGTTTGTACTGACTATCCTGAGTGCTGCCCTGTCAGGTGTCATTTCAACCAGTCAATTCATATATTGAATAAATTGGACAAACTGTTGTTTTTATATTCCTATTACATTATCTTATAAACATTAGTGAAAAAATATGCAATTTTTAGTCATCCTGTATTTAAATAATTGGACTGGGATGTGGCAAATAAGTCTATCCAACCATCATCATGACCTAATCCCAGACTGTTTTCATCACTTCAAAAAGAAACCCTACTATGGGTTCACTTTTGCCCTGAAATTTAGATCCCCAAAACTCCTGAGCTCTGGCATTCATTTTAGGCCTCTGCTCATGAACTGCTACATTCTGTCCATACAATTAGTTTTTTAGGTTCTCCTTCCAATCCAGACAATTTCTCAAAGATTACCAAATTACTCTTTGATTATTAATGATTTCAAATAAATAGAAATAATTCTTTTTAAAGGTTCTCACTGAAAGATGCAGAACATACAAGGCATGATTGAAATACATGGTGAACGTTTAAATTTTTAAAAACTTATTACACTAAAAGACACATTGCCATTTAATCCCCCTTAGAATACTTCCCTTTCCTTCAAACACACTTATCCCATTATTATTGCTATTTTCTGAAGCAGTTCTGGAAGTCCTGTTTTGTGTCTTTATGAGATGTAGTTAAAAAAAAACAAACAAACAGTGAATTCTGCTGCCAAGTATCACCCAACAGAAGGGCAATATTATTCACTGGATCTGGCGCCATGTGACCTCTGCCTCTTTCCCAAAGACACAACCACCATGCAAAGTAAAGATCTGAATTGATTCAAGATATCAAAGTGGCAACAACAACACAACTAAAGACACTCAGGAAAAAGGACTTCCAGAACTGCTTTAGAAAATGGCAAGGATAGACTAAGTGTGTTTGAAGTGAGGAGTAGTATTCTGAAGGGGATGAATGACAATGTCTTTTACCATTATGAATGTTAAAAAATTTTTTTAAACACTCACTCTGTTTTTTGATCAAGCTTCATAATATAAGCGTTTTTCTTCCTCCACTTGGGCCACTCACTCTCAACATGTATTTATTTCCAAACAAAGAATTTACAGAAATCACGTAACATGAGCCAGGAAACTAAAAATGATCTATTATAAATGTGATATGGAAAAAATTTATCAAATGAGTGTCTATTTACATGAACTTACTTGACTGTCAACATTTTCTCAGCTTTTAAATTCAGATGCATTTAATCTCATCTCACCTTGTAACAATTCACAGTAGCACAGATCCTATAGGGTATTATAAAACTCTTTTTATGGCGATCAAAGAGGATATCAGAAAAGGGAAAGACATCCCTTATTCTTGGATAGGCAGAATCAACGTAGTGAAAATGGCCATACTTACAAAATTATTACACAAATGTAATGCAATCCCAATCAAAATACCAATAGCATACCTCACAGAAATAGAGAAAACAATCATACAATTCATACAGAACCAGAAGAGACCTAAAATAGCAAAAAGAATTTTGGGCAGAGGGCATCACAATCCCCAAACTGAAGCTACACTACAAAGCTACCATGATAAAAACAGCATGGTACTGGCAAAGAAACAGTGGAGGACAAATGGAACACAATAGAAGATGCAGAAACAACTCCAAGCACACTCAGCTACCTTATCTTTAACAAAGGGGCCAAACACCTTCACTGAAAGAAAGATAACCTCTTCAATAAATGGTGCTGGGCAAACTGGCTTTGCACATGCTGAAGACTGAACCTAGACCTGTATCTCTCACTGTGCACCAAACTATAACTGATATAGACCAAATATCTAAATATAAAACCAGAAACAATCTGCTGGAAGACAGAATAAGTAAAACTGTTGAAGACATAGGTGTAGGCAAAGACTTTATGAACAAAACTCTGATCACATAGGAAATACTACGAAGAATCAACAACCAGATCACAACAAATTAAAAAGCTTTTGTACAGCAAAAGAAATGACCGACAGAGCTGAAATAATAGGTATTTTTATATTAATACTATATTTAGATTTACATAGTATTTTCCCATGAATTATTGAAAACTTCTTATTCCTTGATAAAACGAAAATATTGCTCTCCTCAAATTCATGAATAACCATTTCTTCTTTCCTACAGGTTAAACCGCTAATGTTTTCTAAACTTTCTCAGATTTCCAAGTCTCTGGATATTCTAGGGCTTCATTTCACTTTCTCCTAAAAAATTATACTGAGAATTACCAAAAATTTTCTATGCACAGGTTAATACTAGATGGTACAGAAATTTATATAACATTAAGGAGATACAGCTAGAAAAGTTTATAATCTACTAGACAAATAAGATTAACATGCTATACTTATTTAGCATGTACTTATATAAAACTTATTATGTATAAGTCACTAATCTAAATACTGTATAAATAATAGCTTACTTAACCTGTATATTACACTCATTAAATAGATATTACACTCATTTTGTAGGTGAGAAAACTGAGACACAGAGAAATTAACTTATTGGTTTAAAGTCACATAAACAGCAAATAATACAACTAGGATTAGAACCCGAAGCACGCTGACTTCAGAATCTATGCTTCCAATTTGTATGATATAGTGCTTCCCTCCCTGGAAAGAAATACCAGAAGATGGTGAGAATGTTTAAATAAGAGCAAATTGGGCTGGAGGTATGGCTAGCAACAGATTATGTCCTGACTATGAAAGGCTAAATCTTTTACCTCCTCAGGAAAACACAGCACTACTGAATGACTATGGCATTCCATGGAGAACATCAATCTTTGGTGATAGCATTCAGAGCTCTTAGTTTCACAGCACAACAAACCTGTTTTGAAATGATATGAGGACTAAAGGAGTCTAAATTTTTTAAATGAAATAAACAGACCTAGAATTGTAAAGAAAACACAATAAGCAATGTTTCACTTAATATAAACACTATATAATGACGAGCTATAGCAATGAAAAGCTATAGTAATGGAGACAGAGTAGGATTGACACAAGGATAGATAAAAAGGCCAAAAGAACAGTTAAATAAAGAATCTAGAAACAGCTCTATACATGTATAATCACCTTATTTAGGACAAAAGTGCCTCTGCAATGTTTTAATAACATCATGGTATTTTCAATAACTGGTGACAGATCAAAGCTATCTATGTGGAAAAATGAATCTTGTTCCAACACAAAAATAATTCCAGATGGATTATAGATGCAAATGTGAAAAAATAATAAGGAATCTGGAAAATTACCTAGTAGAATATCTTTATGATGTTGAACTTGGCACTATCTTCAAACTCTTTAATGAAACTGAAAAGGAAGCAGTACTCCCAAAATCATTCCTGGAAGCAAGCATTACCCTGATACTAAAACCAGAAAAGGATCCAACTGAAAAAGAGAACTACAGGCCAATTTCCCTAATGAACATAGATGCAAAAATTCTCAATAAAATACTGGCAAACAGAACGCAATGAATTATCAAGATGATTATACACTACGACTAAGTAGGATTCATCCCAGGGATGCAGGGATGGTTCAACATATGCAAATCAATATATGTAACACACCATCTCAACAGAGTCAAAGACAAAAATCACATGATCATCTCAATAGATGCAGAAAAAGCATTTGACAAAATCCAACACCCATTCATGATAAAAACTCTACAGAAATTAGGAATAGATGGTCTATATCTAAATCTGATAAAAGCCATCTATGACAAACCAACGGCCAACATCACACTGAACAGTCAGAAACTGGAAGCTTTCACACTAAAATCTGGAACAAGACAAGGATGCCCACTATCACCACTATTATTCAATATAGTTCTAGAAATATTAGCCAGAGCAATTAGGCAAGAGAAAGAAATAAAAGGAATAAAGATAGGAAAGGAAGAACTTAAACTATCATTATTTGCGGACGACATGATACTCTATGTAGAAAACCCCAAAAATTCCACCAAAAAACTTCTAGATTTAATAACTAAATTCACTTGGCAAAGATTTTTTTAAACAGGACACAAAAGGTATTAACCATAGAAGAAAAGATTGGCAAATAAAATTCATTAATAAGGCACCATTAAGAGGGCCAAGGTAAGCCAAAGAGTGGGAAAAGTTCTGTAATTCATATAAACAATAAAGGACTATCCAGAAATATAAAGCATATCTACAAATCAGTACAAATAATCTAAACAAAAAATCAAACAATCTCTACAGAATTTATGAAAGCGAATATATGAAAAGGTACTCAACATTATTAGGAAATGCAAAACAAAATCACAATGAGATATCACCAAACACACAAGTCCAGAATGGTATATTAAACAAACAAAGCATCTAACAATATGAGGTAAAGGAACAATTTATACAGTTGTGCCAGTTGGAATGTAAATTGGTAGCATGCAATTTGGAAAATTTTTGGTATCTTAAGATGAACAAAGAGAAACTGTATGACTCAACAAGTCCACTACTGGTCATATATCAAAAGGAAAAAAGTATACATGGATGTATCAAATGTCATGTAACAAATGTTCACAGAGTTATAGCCAAAACTGCAAATGGCTATCGCAGTGGATAAGGAAAGAAATATGATAGCAATAAGAAAATTTCATGAACATTAATACTGAATAAAACAAGACAGACTCAAAAGAATCTATATATTTTATTTATATAAAGTTCAAGAACTGATAAATGAATGGTGATGGCTATCAGAATAGTGGATAAGAGTCAGGTGTGGTGGTGCACACCAGTAATCCCAGCACTGGGAAGGCTGATGCAGAAGGACTACTCTGAGTCTGAGGCCACCTGGGGCTATATAGTAAATTTAAGGTCAGCCTAAATTACACAATGAGACCCTGTCTCAAAAAAAAAAAAAAAAGTGGGTAAGGATGCAGAGGAAGATTTAGAAAAGCTTCTGAAGTGCTGACGATGTTCTATATCTTGATTTAGGTAGAGCTACAGGGATGTATTCACTTCATAAAACCTCATAAAAAGGCAAAATTATTGTTTGGGCATTATGTTGTATCTTAATTAAAAATAAGATAGAAAATGTATTATGGACACTGACCTTTAGAATGAAACAAAATTCATACCATTTGTTTTTTCTCTTTTATTTAAAAAAAAGTCTAAAAAAAAAAAAAATAAAAAAATAAAAAAAAGTCTAGAGTTGTGAAAAAAGAAATAAACTATAGGTATTTAAAAACTTGGTATCTATTTAAGTTGTTCAAATGAGGTACATTAATTGAATATTAGCAAACTTAACACACTAAACATTTAGAACTTCCTATTAATGTTCTTGTCCTAATCAGAGATACAAGTTTAGAAATCAAAGATTTAAGGGAACTTATATATGAAATGTGTTACAGTTAACCACTTACCAGTCCAATTATTTAAACACAGGGTAATCAAAAATCTCATATTTTTTCACTAATTTTTATAATATAAGAGAAAATATAAAAATGACAATTTAATCAAATTTATTCAATGCAAGAGTCAACTGGTTGAAATGACACCTGCCTGAGTAATGCTTCGGATAGTCAGTGCATAAACAAATGGACTGCCTAGTTAAAACAGATCTTCAACCAACGAAAATCTTTATTTCGAATGAACTATCTAGTATCTATAGAAATAGCAGCCAGAACACAGGTTCTCAATCTCTCCTCCTCCTACTTATACATCCATCACACTGAAATGACAAAGCTACCAAAATAAGAATACTAGAGACACTTGGAAGGTATGCAGGAAGCTGAAGGTTGATGAGAACAGGTGTGGAGCTTCATTTCTTGTAATGCATAGACCTAGGAAAATATCCATTGCCAAAAGCAAGGGAAAATCCTTACATTTATCCAACTTCCTGGCTGACAGATGGTGGTTTTACTAGGAGAGAGGCTGTACTGGCTGAATGTGGTCTTGGAGGTAAACCTTTGCTTTAGGCGTATCATTACCAGACAAGGCAAAATTGAAGAAAGACTGAGATGTCAAGTGAAATTTCTATTCTGCTGGAATTATCCAGTAGGGTCCACAGGGAAAAGAACCCTGTAGGCTTGTTGAGAAGTTCTCTTTCACTAGAAATGACAATACAATTCTCTCTCATGCTCACCTGTTTCATGACTTTAAATATGCATGGAGAGTTTATGTTTGTGCTGGTACACCCAATATTGAGACTGTAGAGGATAATCTACAGCAGTGATGGTGAACCTTATAGAGCTTTTAATGATACACATAGCTCATTGTGGTACACATACCTTAAGTTTGCCACCACTGGTCTATAGCACTCAAATCATCTACCTACCCCATACTGGGCTACCTGGATCTACAAACAGTGAGCTGATTAGTGATGCAGAGGGTAGAACCTACTGCATCAGCATCAACCTTGGTAAATTCAAGTTATCACCAAAAGACAACCAAAGAAATACAGGGCCAACAACAAACTGCATGCAGTTATGTAAGGACTATCTTTATGTGCACCTTCTTCCATAGCCAAGAAAAGTACGTAGCAAGAAGAGAAGGGGTTGAGTGCAAACTCAGTAGATACACACATATGTCCAATTTTGAATTAAAGTCCCAGTGCCTAACACACAGAAGACACTGAAGAAATATCTGCAGAGCCAAGTGCAGTGGCAAATGTTTGTAATCTCAGCACTGAGGAGGCTGAGGCAGGAGGATTTCAAGTTTTAAGCCCAGCCCAGGCTACACAGAAAGTTGAAGGCCAACAAAGGACTACATAGGAGATCTTGTATTAGAAGGGAGGGATGAAGAAGGGGAGGGGAGGATGTATTGAAAATGTGAATGAAATAATTTTAGGGAAGGACATAACGAGATTTGAATAACCAAACTTACTTAGAATAATGAGGGGAATGAATTGGAGGAAATTGAGGCAAAAAGTCTAAGGCTTCCTAAGATGTAAAGATATAAACCTATGTTTACATCAATCCAATCTTCTTTCCCTTCTTCTAAATATCAACATTGTCCCTTCCTCTGTCTTAGTAGGTTTTATGTTACTATAACAAAATATCCAAGATTAGGTAATTTACGAAGACTAGAAGTTTATTTGGCTAACGGTTCTGGAGGCTAGAAAGTTCAAGAGAATGGCGCTGGCATCTGGTGAGGACCTTCATGTTGCATCATAACATGGTGAAGGGCATCACACAGACAAAACATGCTGATTAAGGTCTCTCTTCTTAGTATAAAATCACTATCACCATCACAGGGCTCCTACCGCTAAAACCTGATCTAACTATAATTACTTCTCAAAGGGCTCACTTCCAAATACCAGAAACATATGAATTTGGGAGTTAACACTTGGGGCAAAACATAGGAATAAAAAACCCACTACATACTTTTCTACTGTAAATTTGTACTTCAGCATTATAGTAGCTGTCTGAGTGTCTCAGTAGCTGCACCTGGGGGATACAGGGAGCAATCTTTGTGTTTATCTACTTGGTAAGACAAAAATGTGTTTATTATGGCATCTCATGAGCTGAACTGAAAGCATTCATAGGTTTGCTGTTCTTTTAACATGGCTTTATCTTGCTAAAATTGTAGGAATGTAAAAGACGTTATGAGTGTGAGCCACAGGTCTGTGGAATAACAATGACTCTGAGGAGATTTAGTTTCCTTCAAAATTGCCTGAGGTCTGATGATTAAAGCACCCACTAAGAAAGAAAAAGAACTGATAAGCTAATTGCTATCTGTTCACTGAACATTTTGTGGGTAATTGTCAAGAAATTCACACACCATCTGAAAACACAACTATTGATGAACACCTACCAGCATTTTGTGGCCACTGTAGCTGTATATGCCAAAAAGGTTTCAAAGTGTGGCAGAAAAATGTTATGTCTTTGTAGATATGAAGACATTATATTTCCAACTTAGAAGTTTATCCTGGAACTCAGCCACCAAGTCCTTATTCATATAGTAATAAAACAAACAATATTGTGAAAAGACATGTTGCTCCCATCTCCCAACTAATCAGACCACGTTCGACAATTACTTTACCAGTTTCTCACTGATGTTACATTTGCTAACAGAGCACAGTTGACCAGCATAGGAACTATATACAAGAACAAAGTTGAAATTCAAGATGAAATATTTGCAATCTCAAAATAGAGAATTGTATAGTACAATCTTTGGATTTCAGAAAGATATAACATTGGCCTCATACATGGCAAAGAAAAATAAACTGGTACTGCTGATGTCAACAATGCACCATGATGGAGACATTGACTGGGAAAATTACACAAGAATTGTGGAGCACACTGGTGAGCTGACAGGTGAAGAGGCAGGCCCGACCTCATGAAGACCTACAAACAACAGGACAAACAAAAAGTGCCCTACAAAAAAGGACAGGAAAACAAAACATGTGCTATCAGTGTAAGAGAGACATGAGCATGGAACACGCAGTTTTCATATGTGAAGACTGCCTTGGGGGTGACGGTTGAAGCAAAGATTATTTCCGTGGTAGACTTTTGTTGCATTTACATTGTACTTCACATAGGAATTCATTTCTGATGTTCTCTTTTAGGTTTTGTAAGCAAGTACACAGCTGATGTGAAAGTGTTGATGTTTATCTTAAATGCGCAATACATATAAAAAATTTAGTACTTTATTTTACTGATATTTTATGTTCCTCTTTACTGCACATTGTATAATATAATAAGAACCTCCTAACAAAACAGCAAGACCAGCGAGATGTCAACTATGTCCTACAAAAAGGCCAGGAAAGCAAAATACATGTGTAAATTTTTTATGAATGATGGGCACAAATCCTCATCATTAAGGAACTTTAAATCAAATTTAAAATTCTGTGATGCATATAATGCCAGCTAGAAATAGGATGCTATAAGAAAGTAAGTGCTGAAATTTCCAGAATGTATTTTGATCTTTACTTTTTTGATGATACCAATTCTTTACTCAGCAAAGGTTTATACTTTACAACATTCACAAAAAGTATATTCTACTTAAAGTAGCCAGCATGCATAGGGATTAAATAATGATTAAAAAGATAATGATTAAAACTGTACCAAGAAATCGTAGGGATAGCAGGATTGATAGGAAGGGATAGATAGATTTGGGCCCCTGCCACTTGTGTCTCTCCATCTGAGTCTAGATTTTAGCTAGCAGTAGGAAAGCTGACAGTCTGTGGTTTTTTTAGCTACTTAACCACAAGGTACAGTGTGTGACACTTGACTTCCCCAAATTCCTCTAACTCCCCTGCTTGAAATGAAGCTAACAAGTCTCTTGCTCGTGAGTTGTCAGAAGGGGGTCTTATGTTCCCCTTTTTCCACACCTGAGAGAGAGAAAAACAGGAAAAGCCCCTCACTATACTATACATTTCCCCTACCCAAATTTACCCAGCCCATGACAATGAGCACAGCAACCAATCAAGTAGGGACCCCTCCCAGGGATGGGTGATGTTGGGCCCTAAACCCTATAAATCTACAAGACTGGACCTGCTCAGGAGGTGTTCCAGTTCTGGATACCCCCACTATCCTGTTGTAGGTGGCTTTCGCTTTGCTCTGACAATAAAGCTTCCTTCTACTTCCACTGTGGTTTCCCTTGCCTCCTCTTCTTTCTATGATGGAGAGAGTTCCCAGATAGGAGTGTGTCAGGAGTACTCGGACCCAGATCCACTCCAGATCGAATAAAATGAGTATCTAATAGTTAGTATATCCAAATCCCTAATCAATATTCCTGATATGGCAGGCTATACACAAATAGCATACAAACTCTAGTTCCAAACTCTCTCAATTCTTGGTATTCGCTTAGCATTTTCACATTGGGCTGTCCATTTTTTCCTTTATAATCTATTCATTATGATCTGCTTATTCTTCATCTATTTAAATATGACATCTTTTTGTGCCCTATTTAATCAAATAAAGAGAATTAAGTTTCTATCTCACAGAATTTTAAGAACTATGATTAGCTTGGTCCAAATGTCAAAGCAAACCTGGCTATATTTCCACTTCTTTAATGATCATCTGAATTTTCCCTTTTCTGATGAATACTGGAAAGTATGTGACTACTAAAAGCAGGCAATAGCAGACTACAAATATTCCCAACATGTGCTGAAAAAAGTATGGGAGCTATTCCACATTCTCCTAAAAGTGAATTCCTACTTGTCTGAGTCACTGCCTCCTTGTTATCAAGAATCAAAGCCATAACCTCTAGCTAATCTTCATTCACAGAGCAGCTGGTGGTTTTAGAGTGTTACTCCATGTTTCTTAGTTCCCTTGGACATACTTGAAGATGAGAGGAAGAAATAAACCAAAGAAGAGTGGCAAAGTGTCAATGATTGTTGAAACTAGAGGATGGATGCATCAGAGTACTCTGTGTTTAAAATTTTGCACAATAAAAAGTTTTTGGGCTTGGGCATATAACTTTATTTGCATAATGGATGATAGGAGCAGAGGCTCAAAATGTGCCTGTATGGCTGCACTTGTGTTCTTGTGCCCTAGTGATCCACTAGCAGAGGAGCTGCACTCTGGCTAATGCTCCTTCAGCTGGGAAATCTGAATAACCACATGCAGGTAGATACAGTATCAGCCCACCTCAAACCCTTGAGCCATTCAGGGAATATGCAGCCCAAATTACAGCCATTTTAACCAATACCTGCAAACTTAGGAGTAACCAAAAAAAAAATGTGTAATTTTAGTTGCTGGAAGTTTTGGAGTTGTTTGTTTGCGCTGCTATCGTGGGCATGTATTTTTAGATATGTAATCTGACTCAAATACAACCACAATTTAACTACCAGACTAAAATGAAATCCTGTTGGCCTTAATTCTTGCCATATATTACCTCTTCAATTTATTAGTCACCTTCTTTTATCTAATTGCTATTGTATATCACATGTTAATCTTTTATTCATCTACTGATCTTTTCTTTTTTAAAGACATAATTTACATATAATAAACTATATATACCTCCTTATATACTATTGTACCTAAGTGTACAATTCAATGAATGACAGATACACATATATCTGTGAAACTACTAAAATCAAGATAATGAACCTTTTCATTACCCTCCGAAGTTTTCCTGTGTTCCTCTGTAGTCAAATCCACTCTTAACTCCTTGCCACAGGAAATCACTTACCTGCTGCTACCTTAGATTAGCTTATATTTTCTGCAACTTTATACAAATGGAAATAAACAATATGTAGTCTTTTTTAGTCTGGCCTCTTTTAATCAGCCTGATCTTTTGGAAATCCATCCATGTTGCTAAGTTTTTCAACAGTTTGTCCCTTTATATACTGAGTAGGAGTTCTTTATACTGTTATACTACATTTAAAAAATTTTTCCCCTTCTCTTTTTTTAATTTTCTGATGGACACTTGATTGTTTTGTTTTTGGTGATTACAAGCAAAGGCACTAATAGCATTTATGTAAGTCTTTAAGTATACACATATTTCAATTTCAAAAGAAATTGCCAGTTTTTAAAGTGATGGCTCAGTTTAGACCTTTACAAGCAATGTCTGAGAATTCTAGGTGCTCTGTATCCTAAGACTTAGTATTGTGAGCCTTTTTAATTTTAGCCATATTAATGAATGCATAGTGGTATCTCACTGATTTTAATTTACATTTCTCTGATGACTAATGATGCTGAATATCATTTCACATGTTTACTGACCACTGTAACATCTTCTTCTGTGAATGCTCAAATCTTTTGTCTATTTAGAAATTTGGCTGTCTTGCTAATTAGTTGTAAAAGTTCTTTATTTTGGATCTAAGTTCTTTATACATATGAAGACTAATACTTGCTCCTATTCTCTGGCTTTCCTTTCTATTTTCTAAAGAACAGATTTTGAAAAGCAAAATCTTTTAATTTAGATAAAGTCCAAGTTTTCATTTTTTTTCTTTTATTGCTCAAACTTTTCATGCCCCATTCAAGAAATCTCTGCCCATTCTAAAGTTGCAAAGATTTATTTTTAGCTTGTACATTTAAGTCTACAATTTAAGTGAACTTTTGTGTATTGGTATGAGGTAACAGACAAAAATGTTCATTTTCCTACTGAATTTTTCTGATGCCTTTATTGATGAATAATAGTCTTATGTCTTTTGTTATTTTTTGGAACATTATTGTGGTCTTCTAGGTCATTCTCACTTAAATATAAATTTTAGAATCAGTTTGTAAATATCTACAAATATTTTTCCCAAGATTGTAAATCAAATCAATTCAGGTAAAATTACTATGCTAACAACACTGAATCTCGCAATTTGTGAATATGATTTGTTCATTTATTTGGATCTTCTTCAATTTGTCTTAGCAATATTTTACTTTAATTTTTAGTGTACAAGTCTTTCTCATATTTTGTTAAATTTATTCCCAAATATTTCATGGTTTGGATTCTATTGTAAATCAAAGTGCTCTGTATTTTAGCTCAGGTTAAAAATTCCACTTTGCACTTACAGTGTTTATTTACAATACAGTAGGATACAAACACAAGTAACAGATGATGTGATTTAGAAGATGACAGGTCTTTGTAGCCAGAGGCCAAGGCAAATCATAGAGGATTTCATTTATATGGACAAAATTTATAGCAAAACAAAAGCATACCTAACTGTTTAGGATAAAGACAACATTTTGATAGTATTTTCAGAAACGTTTTAAAAAGGAAGAAAGTGAACCATTCTTTTAAGTGAAATGATTACAATTATACAGATGTAGGGAAAAGAGTTGAAGGAATTAAATTTATATAAAACACTTTGTCTATAGTGGGTTGTACTTGTACTATGACTGTGCAATGGTAAGAACTCCAAATTAAAAACTCTTTATAAATGCAAACTACATATGAACATGTACCAGTTAACTATCATAAAACTTTCTTTGTTTCTTGAATTTTAAATACATCCTAATTTTATTGTCCTCATAAATACCATTGTCCCTGAAAGGCATTGTCACTTTTTCGAATTAATTTTATTTTGGTACATTTTAGATATACATAATGATCACATTCATCATATGGAATTTGTACCTGTGAATGATA